>JACBKR010000064.1:0-210902 GCA_014218235.1 Colocasia esculenta | reverse complement strand
ATCCCAAGCTCTTTATAAGCAAGGCCCCTCCTCAAGGACGAAGAGAGCCTCATTACCACCCCGAAGGGCTATCGAAATTCCCTCTCACCCATACTTAGTACCGTAGCCACTCATTTTTGCTATTTTCCCTTCACATTCCACTCCACAAAGCTACTCTTTTCACCATTAACGGAGCACGGAACGTGAAGAGGGCGACCCCGACGATCTCCTGGAGCGTTTGCACATCCTTGGAGCTGTACCCACGCCAGGGAGTCGCCCCAATGGGGCTCATCTTCTTCTCCCTTCCTTTCTCTTATTTCTACATGCATTTTTGCGTTATTTTTAGATAGAGCACTTTTATTGTCTACCCACGTTTTCCCATACCCATAGGGGTTTAAAACCACCCCAGGTGTGTTCCCACCATGATTCCCCACTTTCTTTCATCTTTAGAATAGATACTATGCTTAACATATTCTAATAGGGTGTTTTCTTTGTGATTTTCTTTGGTTGGCAGGCAAAGAAACGAAGTTTACTAGAAGCTCTGGTTCTCCGGCCGGCTGGAGGACGAGAAGAAGGTCCCTACTCCAATTCTCCCGCATTTAGAGAACGCGACGGCTAAGGGAGACGTGACCAGAGACGAATCAGTGTGTGCTGACGCAACATCAGTCTATCGCGGCGCCCATGGCGACCGCGACACCATGTCCGTTTTTGTTCTCTTTCCTTTTCCTAGTTTAAGTCAGCCATTATCTCATTTTTATTCCTAGGCGACTTGCTAGGTGGCGATCACATCCATGTTTTCATGCTACTAGTTTTAGTATCCATGTCTGTGTCGAGGGGAGTCCAATCCCTGTGATTACACATATCCTAGACCATGCTTTGTAAATTTCTTTGTGCTAGTGACAGCCTTGGTCCACCCTTGGAGATGGGTTCCCAAACCTTTTCCTGTCTGATAGCCAATCCTGAACATGATATCCCAGCCTTTGGTATTTGTTGTCGTATGCTTTCTAATGGCTGCCAGTGATGGAGACACAATCAGATGCTTGGAGGAGAAAGTATAAGCCCATGGGTAATTTATATCGAGCACCGAGATGACAGGCTTATTAGATGGCCAGACTGACGGCATGATGTTCTCTGTAGCCTCCATAGTGTGAGTAGTTGCTGCACTTTTGACTTTGACTATACTCCCTTGAAAGGGGAATTTCAAACACTGATGAGCTGTGGAAGGCACTGCCCCTAATGCTTCGATCCAAGGGTGGCCTAGGATAGCATTGTAAGTGGGATCGATATCTAGCACATAAAAGTCCACAGTCATGACAAGTGGCCCTAATTCAGCCTGTAGATAAATAAGGTCATGGCAGGCTCGCCGAGAGTTGTCATAAGCCGCCACCGTTGTAGGAGTGGGCTGCAAGCGGCGCTCCGAGATTTTACAGGCTCTCAAGGTGCTCAGCAGACATACATTAACAGAGGCCCCTGTATCGACCAATGCTGCATCAATGGCCACTTTGTTTATGGTAAGGGTTACACACAAGGGCATTCTTCTAGCCTCAGGAGGGGCTAACTCACCATCCGAAAAGGTAATTGTCGGTCCCTTATTCACAATAGAGAGCACGGAAGGCAGTGTCAGGGTTCATGTCTTCACTTACCATGACCCTTTGCAAGAACGCTCTTAGGGCATCTTGATGGGTGTGTGACCTCTTGATTAACTCAAGGATGGATATTTTTGCTGGAGTCTGGTCCAAGTGCTTCAAAATGTTGTACTGAGTTCCTAGAACCGGTTCTGACCTCGCGCATCTGTGTGCTTGCTGTTGCTGCGGACTGTGAGGGTTGGGTTTGCTGACCGGCATAGACCCGGATGCATTTGGGTACATCCGGTGAAACATACGCCTGCTCCGCAGGGCAAGGTTATGGTGGAGTGGAAGAGGAGTGGTGTCAAGGATGGACGGGTTGGGTAATAGTGGCGCTGGCGTAGGGGAGAACGGGATGCTGATAGGCGAAGGGACAACGAGTTGTATGATGGAGGAGCTGTAGAGCGGTGAGGTAATGGTGGCAATGGTGGGTGTGGTGGATATAGATGTAGCTGAAACAGGGGTAGTATGGGAAATGGCCAAAAGTTGGCCCACTTCATGTTCATCATCGAAGATCCATGCGGCTTTTGGTGGTGGGTGGTGTATGACTGGATTAACTTGAGCAGGAGGAGGAGGTGGTGGAGCAGGTTGGTGGTTCGGAGCGGGCTAATGTTGCGGCATAGGATTGCGAATTATGCCGAGGTCATTTACTGGCTGCTGTGGCTGCTGTTGTTGTTGGAATTGTTGCTGTTGTTGCTGGTGTTGTGGCTGCTGTCGCCTTTGCTGCTGCTATTGCTGTCTTTGACCATGTTGGTCCCTCAGTGTCTGGATCAATCTTTTCATCTCAGCCCAATCAATCTGATTCTGCTCATGAAGATCATATATGATATCCCGGAATTGGAAACAGTATGACACATTATGGCCCAGATGGCGATGGTACACACAGTACTTGGTCTGGTCCACTGCCATATTCCAGTTTGGCTTCTCAGGAAGGGAGTCTAAGGGCATTTAAAGACATGAGGGCTGTAAAAATGTCAGCTAGGGTCTCTGGCAAAGGAGGGTACTGAGCTCTTTTAGGCCCATTGGGCTTTCTAGGAGCAAAACCATTCTGCGGGGGGAGGGACTTGGTTGTATTGGCGCTGATCTTGTCGAGGATTTTGGCCCTGAGGAGGAGGCTGTCTATTGTTGTTCCACGGTTGCTGGGGTTGCTGAGTATAGGGAGACCTACTTGCCGGGCCTTGAGGGTTGTTCACCGCACCTACTTGCTCATTTGTTTGGACACCTTCAGTGACTGGGCCTTGGGGCTTCTTAGGATAACGAGATTTAGGGGTCTCAAAAATGGAGTGAATTGGCGAGTCCTTAAGCTGGGTTTGGATGAAACGGGCTCGACTATACAGCTGGTGCATGGTGGTAATATCGTTCATGGCTAGGATGGCCCGATAGGTGGGAGTGGCATTGGAAATCAACAGCTTAACCTTTTCCTCTTTGGGCATTGGGCAGCGGACCTTAGCAGCGAGGGAACGCCATCTATCGGCGTAGACTGAAAATTCCTCATCGGCCTTCATCTTCTCGGCCACTAGATCAACAAATGAATATTCGGGTCCAACCCGATCTTGGAATTGTTGTAAGAACCTTTCTTGTACAATTCGGAAATCTTCGGCTTCCTCAGGTGGCAGAGAGTAAAACCATTCAAGGGCCGGACCATCCAATGACTTCCTGAACAAGTATGCCATGAGATGGTGGTCATACTTGTGCGGTGCAGACTCATACACAAAATCCTTCAGGTGTACATAAGGGTCCCCTACCCCAGAGTACCGCCGATAGACAGGGAGTTCCGACTGGGGTGGAACCCGGAGATGCTGGAAGGATGGGAGGGGGATGTCAGCGACCTTCCGAGGGTCTATTTGTCTCCTGAGGTCGTGGAGCTCCCTCTTCATGGTTGTCCACTCCGCAAGGAAGTCGGAGGGGGACATGGCATGGTGAGAAGGAATGAGGGAGAGGGATTGCTCAAACGAATAGGACCTCTCACGGGGCAGGGGAGCAGGTTCGGCCTGATAGAAAGAGGACATTGGAGGGGACTTGGGCCGAACCTCCCGTGCTGGAAGGTAGCTAGGCTCCAAAAAATGAATAGCCCGAGGATGGAGGGATGTGGGGTCTGCCACAACGGAAGGTACATGTGGTGCTGAAATAACGGGGGCAGAGGAGGCCGTCTGTTGGGCTGAATTGTGAGTAGGTGGAGACAAGGGTCGCTTGCCTTTGGCAGCGGCCAGAAACTCACGGACTTGGTCCGAACTAAGATGAGGAAGAAGTTGACTAAATTGAGAATGGGGGTCATCTACCCCTGGAGGAGAAGGAGGGCGGGATTGGCTTCCAATGATAAGAGGGGGCTGGACGTGCCCTGAGAGGACGACCACAGAGGTTTGGGCCACATCCTCAAGAAGTCCAATGGGCAGGACATTGTCGGCAAGGACCCAGAATTGGTCCATGTCGAACAAAGGATTGTAATATAATACAATGGTTGGAGGGGACTAACTCGATCTACCTAGACAATGACGCATGCACCGCCCCTAGGCAATTTAGGGGAGATGACACAGACCAACCAAACCTAGACTTTAACACAACATGAAGGGACTGTGAGATGAGAAGGAGCACTCAAGTTATCATGATTATAGTTCAAATTTTGAGGTTTGCACTTGACTTTTAAATGAATAAATTAATAGAAAGCCACTCGGTCAAGTGGGACCCTAATAGGTGTGAACTCAAGTCCTCCGGTGCAACTAGGGGAGACACACAACTCACGCGCGGGGGCGGCTCAAACTAAGGGGGCGACGGGTACAACCGGCTCAGTGAACCGCAATGTGTGTACGGTCACGAGGACTTACGGAGGCCCTCGGAAGGCGGTCCTGGTCAGCCCACGAGTGCTCGCAGGTGAGAGGATCCGCTCATCTAAGGAAGGTAACCTAAACAGTGGGATTAACAGTGTATGCATGGGCCTAAGTGCCCAAGATGTATGCAAGGTAACTAATGACCAAACAGGATGACCAACCGGTCTCGGGTAGAGTCGCGGTGGCCGGGTACACCGTGACCCTATCGCGACATGGCGGCCTGCCGCGATACCAACAGAGTCCCGAGAACAGCAGTCAGTCACAAATACAAAGCACACAGACTAACCTAGCGCATGATATAAGCATGAAGTCACCAGATTAACATAGCAGAGGTCATGAATCACTCAGAAACCGATACATGGGTTAAAACAATAACAAACAATGCATACCAGTAGACACGACGTTCCTCCACGGCGCGGCTTGGTCGCGTCCTCAGGATCGACCGCGACAGAACCTGAAAACTTACAATAAAAGGAAGAGGAAAACACGAACCCTAGCAGGATTCTAACATCCAAAAACACGAGAACGCATGGCAAAGAGGCATGGAACAGGCATACAAGAACTCATATGAGCAGAATAAGGCAGACAGAAGATGAGAGGCACTGACCTGTTGTCGCGTCCCCTTTTAACGACGTGATCGTATTGCATCCCTACGATACGTCACGAATCGAACAGAGAATAGAAACGTAGAAAACAAAACAACAACAACCTAACAGGGCTCTAAAAAGATATCTAAACAAGGAAACATGGCAAGCAAGTAGACTAGACTCACGAGGGTGGCACTGAAGGTCCCACCGTGATCACCAAAAGGTGTAATCACGGGGATTGTGTGCCCCCAAGTACATGCAAATATATGCTCAATATAAAGACATGGAAAAAAGGATGTGATCGCCATCTAGATAGTTGCCAAAAAATAGAAATAACATGGGCTAACTAGTCTAGGAAAAGGAAAGAGAACATCTTACTGACCTGAGGTCGCGACAGGGAACCCCGTCGCGATGGAGCTGGTGTCGCGACGCCCGATAGGGCGCGTTCTCGTTGTCGCGTCGCCTTCCTCGGTCGCGTTCTCTGCAGCGCGGGAGAAGTGTGGAAGGACCTTCTTCCTGCCCTCCGGCCGGCCAGAGAACAAGAGCTCATCGTGAGATCTTGCTTGAATGCCTGCCAAAACAACGAAGAATAAGAAAAGAACCCTATTAGAACTTGTTAAGCATAGTATCCATTCAAAAATGAAAAGAAGAGATGAAGCATGGTGGGAACGGACCTGGGGGTGGTTTTTAAACCCCTTGGGTATGTGGGAAACGTGGGAAGAAAAGGGAAATGAGTCCTATCTAAGAAAAATAAGAAAAATGCATGAAATGAAGAAGAAGAAAGAAGAGGAAAGAAGGAGCCCCGTATGGGGCGACTCCCTGGCGTGGTGGACGTCCTCTGATGCTCCAGATGCTGAGGAAAGATGATGGGGTCGCCCTCTTCACTCACCAAGCTCCATTGATGAAGAGATCGTCATGGCTTGGTGTGAAGAATGTGGAAATGAGGGGGGAAGGGATGATTTCGAGCTAAGTCCAGCTCACAGAAAATTGGTAGCCCTTGGGGTAAAAATCGGGGTCCTCCTTCTCTGAAGAAAATGGGCTTGCTTATATAGAAAAAGAGAGAGAAAATCCCATTATTAGGTGATAAATACTCATATGAGAGGATAAATCTCATTAAAACTCGTGGGTAGAGTCATAGGGAGACTCCTAAGGAGACCTTAGCCCCAAACCACGGCCATGGGGGTTGGAGGTTCAAATGGATAGAGATAAGCCTTAAGAAGATAAATAGGAGGTGGTTGCGGAGGCCAGCTCACGCGGCTGAAGTCGCGATTATCGTAGGGGCGCGACATGATCGCGACGGCCATGAGGAACGCGACAATGAGGCCACGTGCAGGATATGCATGGGCTGTCGCGGCGGCCAAAGGGGTCGCGATAGCAATAACGCGGCGCTACGACCCGTCGCGTTAAGAAAATCGATTATTCTTGAATTATTGCCAATCACATAGGAGGATATGATCATTAGGGCTCATAGACTCTTTAAAAGATAATGAATGGGATTTTCATGGAAATGGGTTGTTAATGGGCTTAAAGCAAGGCCAATGATGGGCTCAAGGTGAGTGACCAACTTGGGACTCACTGGGATAACAAGAAATGTGGTTCAACTTATAAGTCAAAATCGGGTGTCTACAGCACCGTTTCGGGAAAACCATCCAGAACGCACCAGCCAAACTAACAACACACCTCAGACCTGAGGCAGCACGGCAATAGCAGAAACGAGTGCGGAACAGTCCTGAGAGCAACTCTCACTAGGACAACAGCCAACAGTTCTGGGAGCCCTCACCAGAACACTGGGCAACCAAGCGATGCACCTCAGCCTAAAGGGCAACACGACAGCAACCAAAAATGCGCACAGCACAGTCCTGGGGAAACCTCACTCCCGCCAGAACCAACAGAGAAGAACTCCAGGAGCACCTCACTAGAGTTCACAACCAGTCAGCACCAGGCTGACAACAAATGCAGACAAGTGTCGCAGCGCTCAACCGGCGATGCAACACCGCACACAAAGCACCTGCTCAGCTCGGCATCCCGAGCACAGCGCATAGGCACACAAGGCCAAACACACAACAACCACAACACACACCACAACAACAAAGGGGTAGCCAACAAGGCAGAGACACCTTCCACAGGTTCCACGGGCAACAACCCAGCACCGGTAAAGGCCACACAACACACAGGCTCTCTCAGCCTTCGCGACGCACACACGCTCAAATGCGCCAAAGACAACCAGGAGCACAGCACCTGGACTGGCTCGCAAGCATCCTCCACACAAGGAAGACCACTGCCAGCGAGTCCAGCGCCAACCGCGCCGCTACGGCACGAACACGCTGAGCGACTACACTCGCCACGCACGTGGCACAGCAACAACTACAACCTGCAACACGTGCACGAATCATGCAGGGAAGCCGCACACCTGCAAAAGATTTGAAAGCACAAGCCTAACACAAGTCGGACGATGTCAGTAGCGCACTAGTACCTTCCTTTGGGACAGCTATAGTTATTAACTCCTTACAAATCTCAGTAGACCCTCGCTCTGATACCAATTGTAACGACCCGACCTCTCAGACCCCTCGCCGGGGACCACGAGGGTCATGCCGCCACCCACGGATCCGAAGACCCGAAAGGGTTATATGAAAAAGTCTAGTGAGATATGTACTGAGTTCAAATAACTATAATAATCTGTAAATTATACAAAAGGGTTGTACAACGCGTCCCAAGCAAAAGCACAGGTACAAGAAGAAAGGTGCAGTCCTTAAGGGGCATACCTAGAGGACTTGCAAAACACAGCTCTCAGCTCACTCAGGCTACAAGAGCTCACAACGCTCGCTCTCACTGTTGTTGACAACACACGGTGCCACAGCCGCCTCTGCAACCCGTCCGACACCGAGCTCCCGCGACGACGAGCCCCTAGCTGAAAGAAGTAGGGGGGTGAGCCTCGCGAACAAGGCCCAGTAGGGATTACCAGTCCCTCACCGGCCAGAGCAGCAGGAACTCCGAAAACAGGAAACTACACTAGAAAGCTATAAAGTGAGGAACACCTACAGCATGGTACTACTAAGCAGCGGAAGAGAATAGTACAACGCCATGACCACCAACCAAGGTCGTGGCACACACACGACTCCCGCAGAAACCAACGGACTTGGACACAAAGCAGAAGCAGTGCTCAGCACACCTGTCGAGACCACAGAACAACCAAGTGAGAACGACGTCTCACCGCAAGCACGGCCACCTCAGACCTCTACAAGGTTGAGGGCCCACAAGCAGAACCACCCCAAGCCCCGGACACACCGCCAGGTCGGGAAGCTACACACGCCGGTGCCATCATGTGCTGGCACCCAAGAATGGGACCACGGAACCAAGAGAACACCGAAGCGGGAACCACCAGAAGCACGGGTCTGCCCAAGGCTAGACCAACGACGCCCACGGAAGCTAAGCACAGCCAGGCTAAAACCGCCGTGCAAGCTAGGGCAACGAGGAACACTCGGAAACGTCATGAGGAAACGTCGTCACAACAACAACAACCAAGCCACCACCACTAGCAGCCAAGAGGGGGACCCGCAGTCCACACGCTCTGCTCGCTAGCCTAGCTCCTACCTCTACCCCTGCAAAGGGCGAGATAGAGCCGCCACAGAAAAACACAACGCACGCAACGCCGCAGCCTGGCCAAGCTGCGGCCCCACATCTGACCTCCCTACGCGGCTCCGGAACCAACGTAGAGCGAGGCAGTGAGACAAGGACTGTCTGGTCTGTTCCAGGAACTCCAAACACCTCGACGTCTCAGACCCAGACAAGAGAGCTCTACAAACGACTTAGCGTCGCTTTCCTAACCACCGTTTTCCCCTCTGCTCCAGAGTTCGCTCACGTGGGCTGCCAACTCGAGCACACTCATAGCCCGGAGTACTCCCTCGACAGGCTCTCGAGGATGGGGGTCCCAGGCAATGGTAACAACCTCTTAGAACGGGACAAGCCCTCGAGTGCCTAGCACCGGGCGAACAGGCGGGGCAGCACAACAAGAACCACGCCAAAACGCTGGCTTGTAGCATACGACAAGCCCAACAAGCGAGAGGCATGCACGGACCCTCAAAAGGGTCGTCGGCCAAGCAAACATGCACGAGCGAGCCAAAACCTCGGAGCACTACTAGAAGTACAGAAAGCCCATCGCTCTGCTAACAATCGATTGACCGCAGTCAATCGATTGTTAGATAGACGCGACCCTCCTGGCACCATTACCAGGACATGGCCACGAAGGTGTCACCTTCGGTCACTGAACGCAGAGAGGCAACCAGCCGCGTTCCTTACCAAAAGGTCCTGAGGGCACAGCCTGCCCTGGGGCACATGCCGACACACAACCGGGCCACGGAAACACCCGAGGCACCCACAGGCACTGTCGTGCCCCCACAGGCCTTCGCGATACCATCGCGACGGGGAAGGGCTCTGCGACACGAACCCTGATGCGATGGGGCAGCGTGTCGCAACAGCCACCCTGTCGCGACGGGAAACTAGGTCGCGACAGTGACCCTTATCGTGATCGCCAAGTGCGTCGCGATAAGGTCGCGCCCGACCGGGGCGACGCCTCTACTGATGTCGCGACGCACCGTGTGGTCGCGACACCAGCAAGGAGGCAGACCAATAGGATCCTCAATCCTGGGGTCGCCCACGAACCACACACATGCACACACGGGGGAGGGGAGCATGGGGAAAGCAGTAAAGCTATCTACAAAACCCCGAGGGCTCCCGATCCACCCAGATGGGAGAGGGCACAAGAAATCCCTACCTTTCACGAATAACGAACCCACGAGGGGCCCTTCACGTCAGTTGGCCACCTCCTCCTAGCTCCACGCATGCGCCACGACGTCGCCACGAGCCCGCCGGCGCCACCACGCTCCGATCGCCGGAGGGGAGCCTCCCCACCGCCGGAGAAGAGGGGAAAGGGAAGAAGAGGAGAGAGAGGGGGAAGGGGTAGCCGGCCTGCGCCTTAAGCCCCCGGCACCCCAAACACGACGGCCCGCCCCGTCGCGTTACGAACCTTAACGCGACGGGTCAACAGACCGCGACCAGAACGCACCCACCACGGATGTCGCGACGACCCGACCGCCGTACTGACACATTGCCACTCTGACAGGCATCAGATGACCGACAAGACATAAAGCAGTCGCGACTCGTTGACCGGTCGTGACCAGAACGCGACGGGCAACCAGGGCGCGACCAGAACACGATGCACCTCCTCGTCGCGACACAGATGACTGTCGCGTCGGGCACCCACGACGCGACACGAGTCATCCAAGACACCGGAAGGAACGTCGGGAAGCCGGGTCTTATAAACATGGACTTTAGAAAAGGCTGTAATCGACGTGTGGGAACTGACGGAATCCAATTTGGATCTCCGGATTGGGTTGGGCATTGAAATGACGGATCTAAAAAATAGCCAAGTATATATAAAGGGCTAAAACCTACAACCCGGGGGTCTAAAATCCCAAATAGGGATCGGATCGGCGTGCCGTTTTCTCCGACACGGTCGGGTGGGTTAAAGTGACGTGTGGGAACTGATGGAATCCAATTTGGATCTCCGGATTGGGTTGGACATTGAAATGATGGATCTAAAAAACAACTAAGTATATATAAAGGGTCAAAACACACAACCCGGGGGTCCAAAATCCCAAATAGGGATCGGATCGGCGTGCCGTTTTCTCCGACACGACCGGGTGGGTTAAAGTGACGTGTGGAAATTGACAGAATCTAATTTGGATCTCTGGATTGGGTTGGGCATTGAAATGACGGATCTAAAAAACAGCCAAGTATATATAAAGAGCTAAAACCTACAGCTCGGGGGTCCAAAATCCCAAATAGGGATCGGATCGGCGTGCCGTTTTCTCCGACACGACCGGGTGGGTTAAAGTGACGTGTGAGAACTGACGGAATCCAATTTGGATCTCCGGATTGGGTTGGTCATTGAAATGACGGATCTAAAAAACAGCCAAGTATATATAAATGGCTAAAACCTACAACCTGGTGGTCCAAAATCCCAAATAGGGATTGGATCGGCGTGCCATTTTCTCCGACACGACCGGGTGGGTTAAAGTGACGTGTGGGAACTGACGGAATCCAATTTGGATCTCCGGATTGGGTTGGGCATTGAAATGACGAATCTAAAAAATAGCCAAGTATATATAAATGGCTAAAACCTACAACACGGGGGTCCAAAATCCCAAATAGGGATCGGATCGGCGTGCCGTTTTCTCCGACACGACCGGGTGGGTTAAAGTGACGTGTGGGAACTGACAGAATCCAATTTGGATTCCCGGATTGTGTTCGGCGTTCAAATGACAGATCTAAAAAATACCCAAGAAACGATGGATCTAAAAATAGTATCTATTAAACTTGAGAAATAATCACATATTTTAAATTTAATTTTTGAAAATAATGTATGTCTTTTATTATTATTAATGTTTTTCATATTAATTTTTTTTAATATAGGATCCACCTCCGACATCTGACGATGACGAGGCAGGGACAGCAGACGATCCAACAGATCTCTCTTGATTTTTTGTATTTATTATTTTGTATGATTTTATATTTATTATATTTTATGATTTTATGTTGACCGTGAGTATTTGTGAATTTATGAATATTGTAGCAGGTTTGAAAAATCTTTTTATTTGTCAATTTTTTAAAAAAATATACTGCACATTCCGATGGATTTTTCGACAGATAAATATCCGTCGGAAATTAAATTACCGACGGAAAAAATTCAGTCGGTAATTTCGTCTATAGTTCTGACGGCCTTTTCCGATGGGTTTACTGATTTACCAACGGAATATCTGTCGGTAATATTGACAGTATTTTCGACGGATTTGTCCGTCGAAGTTGTCCGACCGATTTCCGACGGAATTATCTTCCGTCGGTAATTTCTGACCAACAATTTTCGACAGACCGTTTCCGACGAGCTACGAACGGAAATCTGTCGGAAGGATAATTTTCCGACGGATTACCATCGGATTTCCGACGGATTCTTTCCGTCGGAAAATCCACATTTTCTTGTAGTGTTCGCTGATGTGTGTTCGTGCGCGGGCGAGTGTGTATGGGAAAGGTCACGTACCTTTGCATGGGGATTACTTGAACCTTTTATAGGTAAAGGAGCCAAAGGGCTTGGACACCATCTCCCTAATGATAGGACTGCCAATGGATATCCGCTTTCCGACTTTCCGACCCGTTTCCGACCATTCCGTATCCGTTTTTTCCGTTTCTGGTAATTTTTTATTTTTCCGTTTCTGTTTCTGATAATATATAAATTTAATTTTATTTACAAAATATATACTCTTAAAATCTTATTTCTTAATTTTAAAAAAAGACTAAATTTTTAGCTTCTCCTTAATTTGTAAATAGAATCTAATTAAGTTGTCTCTCTTGTAGCATTTATTATGCCTATTATTATCAAAGATATCTTTTTTACCACTACTCCTAATGCTACATACATCTACCATTTGATCGTACTAAATGTTTCCGATTACTTTCCGTTTCCGACCTGTTTTCGATTTTCTTATAGGAAATGGATGCGGAAAGTGTAACGACCCAGAATCCGCATTACCAGTAACAACCAGTAACCCGAATTCTGACCCGCTAACCCACGAGACAAGCTCGGAAGGGTAGGAAGTGAAAGTCCGAGGAGACTATATGTAAGAAGATACACACCATGCAAAGCAGTAAAATTCCACTATAAACATAATATATACAACCTCAGAGTCTGAGCAAAGTACAGAGTACAGAAGTACAACAAAAAGGTACTACTCACTGCAGCTAGGGAGCACCAACACCGGAGTGGCTAGACTCGCCTGGAACGGGAGTCGACGAAGACCCACCTGAAAGGGAAGGAGTGAGTCTCAAGAAAAGAGACCCAGTAGGGAAAAGTAACCCCACCGGCAACTAAACTAAAGTGCGGAAAGTAAAACTGAAAGTAAGTACACGTCGCACCACAACACAAAACTGTAAACCACGCGGCTCAGTAACACACACTCACACACACAGCAAGTAGGACTCAGCTAGGGTCTATGGCTCGGCGTCCCGTCACCACAGAGGCTCTCAACCCCAGCCACGTGTGCACACTACAGACGCTCTCTCTCGCGTCTGGTCCACGACCGGTTTTTCCCCTACGCTTGACCCTAGCGGTAGAGAAGGGCTCCATGGAGACCGGCTCAAAACCACCAAAAGGAGTACTCACAGGACAGAGTCGCACTCGATGTCCCGCTCACTAGCGGCGACACCACACGCTAGTCGTCTAGACGGAGTCGCACCACACCACAAGTCGTGTACAACAGACACCGGAACGGACGTACCGCTACCGCCTAGGAACACAACAGAAACGGTACACGGTAACGCAACGCGCGTACAACAGACGGAACACACTCAACGTCTGAAACCCCGTACAGTAGTAAACACCTCGTGTCACAAGTAACTACTCCTATGCACAGGCGGAGTCACACTCTAAGCCTGGCCCACTTGTGCTATTAGGGCGGACATCACATGTCAATCGCCTCTAACACACAACTTAAGTCTGCTGGGATACAGGAGATTAACGGCCTGATCGATTGCCGCCAATATGAGGTAAACGGCATTCCCCATGTCGTTTATTCTGATAAATGGCAATCGACCTTGTCGTTTAAATCACCCCTGAAGATCTCAGCGTCCAGGATGTGGACGTTTAGGTCTTCAGTCCCCCAAACCCAAACTGAACCGAATCAGTTCAATGGGCAGAAAACTAAATAACATTCTGACTGATGGAGGGAAACACATCCTCTCATCAATCCACTACCAAAACATCTAAACTAAACAGTCTAACACTAGATTGTCTAATTTACCCAACCCGGCATGATACAACCAAACCCTAAACCATAAATTGCATTCCAATTCACTTAATTGGGCATGCTAGTTTGCTGGGGAGGGTTATAGGGGTTAAGTCCCTACCTCAGAACGCCTTAAGAATCCCCAAACAGCCACTAATCGCGCCGGATTCCCCCGAAGACTCCGCGCGAATCGCACCAAAACCACGCGTTTCCCGCCCGATCTAGCAACGCCACACGATCCAGGGCCTTCCCACGAGCTCAAATCACCAACAGAAGCTGTGGAACCAAGAAAAGCAAAGGTGGAAGAGGGAGAGGAAAGGAGAAGAAGAAGCTCTGCTCTCGGGCTGCCCTATTTCAACAGGACTGGTTAGTCGACGTCAACATCTCTGGCCGCCAACTGAACCGCCTACAGACTGACGTCCAGATCACATGTCGTTGAGTTCAACATCAGACGTCCACATCGCTGGACGCTGACTCTGACTCAACGGCAAGCCTTGGCCGTCAACCACACAACCTCCCTACAGACCCAATAAGGATCCACTAAAGACCCGAGACCTTACAGCCCTCCCCCCTTAAGGAATTTTGCCCTCAAAATTCAAACAACACAGGAAAGAAAACTCACCAAAGAGGTACGGAAACTGCTCGCGCATTTCGTCCTCCCGCTCCCATGTCGACTCACCACCGGAGTGCCGCTGCCACGCAACACGAACTAAAGGGATAGCCTTGTTCCTCAACCTCTGAACTCGGCGATCCTCAATGTGCAACGGAAACTCTGGTACAGTCAACACTGGAGTCACCTCAGACCACTCTGCACTCTGCAGAACGTGAGACTCGTCAGAAAGGTACCTCCGAAGCATCGACACGTGGAACACGTCGTGCACTGCTGCCAACTCTGACGGAAGCTCAAGTCTGTACGCCAAACCTCCGACACGCTCATAATGGTAAAGGCCCATAAAGCGAGGACTCAACTTTCCACGCTTACCGAACCTCACCACTCCCTTCATAGGAGACACACGAACAAACACCTGGTCTCCTACCTGAAACTCGAGCGGTCGTCTGCGCTGATCTGCATAACTCTTCTGCCGACTCTGAGCTGACTGAAGCCTCTGTCTCACAAGCTGAACTACCTCAACTGACTGCTGAACCAACTCCGGCCCCGTGACAACTCCGCTTGCCAACCTCGAACCAGTCAAGAGGAGTGCGACACGGTCGTCCGTACAAAGCCTCATATGGTGCCAAACCGATACTGGAGTGATAACTATTATTATATGCGAACTCGACCAACGGCAAGTGAACTGTCCACGACCCCTGCCACTCCAGGCAACAAGCTCTAAGCATGTCCTCCAAAGTCTGGATAGTCCGCTCTGACTGACCGTCTGACTGAGGGTGGTAGGCGGAACTAAAAGCCACTCTGTCCCCAAAGCTCTCTGGAAACTGCGCCAGAACCCAGAAGTGAAGCGAGGATCCCTGTCTGACACAATAGAGATCGGCACTCCATGCAAAGGAACAATCCGCTCTACGTACAACGCGGCCAACCTACTCACACCCCAACTAGTCCTGACAGGCAAGAATCTGGCAGTCTTCGTCAATCTGTCCACAAGAACCCAAATGCTATCAAAACCTCCAGCTGTCCTCGGCAAACCACAAACAAAGTCAGTCGTCACGTGGTCCCACTTCCACATCGGAATCTCTAACGGCTGCACAAGTCCTCCCGGACGCTGATGTTCGGCCTTCACCTGCTGACAGACCAAACACCTAGCAACAAAAGCCGCTATGTCTCTCTTCATCCCAGGCCAAAACTGACGTCTCAACCTGTGGTACATCTTGGTCGCCCCTGGATGAATAGAGTACCTGGAACCATGTGCCTCCTGCAACACAACTCTCCTGATAGACTCCTCAACAGGAACATAGAGTCTATCTCGGAACCTAACAGTCCCGTCCTCACAAAGCTCAACCTCTGGAAGAAGCAACACACTGTGCAACTCGGGATCTGCCTGCTGAGCCTCAGCAACCTGTCTCACAACTGCGGGAGCTGCTAACAAACTGCCCAACACACACTGACGACGACTGGATGAAACTCTGAAAGATCCCTCTGTCGCAGACTGCCACAACTGCCACTCTCTAAGCATCAGATGACTCATCTGTGCTTTCCTACTCAAGGCATCTGCAACTACATTCGCCTTTCCAGGCTTATACTCAATGCTGAAATCATAGTCTTTCAGATATTCCATCCATCGACGCTGCCTCATATTCAGATCCCTCTGAGAAAACACATATCTCAAACTCTGGTGGTCGGTACGGACTACAAAACTCACTCCGTACAGGTAAAGACGCCAAATCCGCAAAGCAAACACCACAGCTGCAAGCTCTAGGTCGTGGGTCGGGTAACTCTCCTCGTGGGGCTTAAGCTGGCGAGACGCATAAGCCACCACTCGGCCTTGCTGCATCAAGACCGCACCCAAACCAACACCTGAAGCATCTGTGCAAACCTCAAAACCCTCCTCACCTGAAGGTAAGGCAAGAACTGGCGCCG
Organism: Colocasia esculenta; assembly: GCA_014218235.1. Taxonomy (NCBI): domain Eukaryota; kingdom Viridiplantae; phylum Streptophyta; class Magnoliopsida; order Alismatales; family Araceae; genus Colocasia; species Colocasia esculenta. The sequence goes on along the minus strand of JACBKR010000064.1, from coordinate 194,519 downwards.
ACGTAAGCAGTCGCTTCAACTCTATGAAGCTCTGCTCACACTGATCCGACCACTCAAACGGAACTCCCTTTCTCGTCAACCGAGTCAAGGGTGCAGCAACCTGAGAAAAATCTCGAACAAACCTGCGGTAGTAACCTGCCAAACCCAGAAAGCTACGAATCTCAGACACAGATCTGGACTCTCCCACTGCAAAACTGCCTCAACCTTCGCTGGATCTACTGAAACTCCCTCACCTGAGATCACGTGCCCCAAGAAGTGAACCTGTTGTAGCCAAAACTCACACTTACTAAGTTTGGCATACAACTGGTGCTCTCGCAAGGTCTGCAACACGATCTCAGGTGCTCGGCGTGCTCCTCCTCCGAAGCGGAGTACACCAGAATGTCGTCAACAAACACTACGACAAACCGGTCCAAGAACTGGTGGAACACCCGGTGCATCAGATCCATGAAGGCTGCTGGAGCATTGGTGAGCCCAAACGGCATCACCAAAAACTCAAAGTCCATATCTGGTCCGAAAAGCAGTCCTCTCAATGTCAGAATCTCTAATCCGCAACTGATAGTAGCCCGACCTCAAGTCAATCTTCGAGAAGACACGAGCAGACTGAAGCTGATCAAAGAGATCATCAATCCTAGGCAAAGGATACCTATTCTTGATGGTCACTTGATTTAGCTTCCTATAATCGATACACAATCTCAGGCTACCATCCTTCTTCCGGACAAACAAAACAGGTGACCCCCACGGAGAAAAGCTAGGACGAATATAGCCCTTCTCCAACAACTCCTCAAGCTGCCTCTTCAACTCCCTCAACTCTGCTGGTGCCATACGGTACGGTGCCTGCGCAAAAGGTAAGTGCCAGGAACCAACTCTACAGTAAACTCAATCTCTCTCTCTGGTGGAAGACCAGGCAACTCTTCCGGAAAAACATCCGGAAACTCACACACTAGGAATGTCCCCCACTCCCGAGGCAATCTGGTCAAGAGTCACTGCAGAAACTAGGAAACCCTGACAACCAGAAGCAAGCAACCTCCCTGCCCTCAAAGCAGAAACTAAAAGCGAGAAGTAAGAGGTACGATACCCTGGAAGTAGAACGCCGCTGCCCCAGGTATCCGCAAGTGCACCCTCTTCTTCTGGCAATCCATCACTGCACCATACCGCTCTAACCAGTCCATACCCAAAATCACATCATAATCATGTAACTGCAAGGCAAATAGACGGGCTGACAACAACTGATCCTGCAACTGCACAGGTACCTCCTCGAGACAGTAGGACGTAAGGACAAAGTCCCCTGTCGGCAACTCTACTGCCAACTCAACAGACTCTCCCGAACTCAACTCTCCAAGGGAGTCTAAAAAGTCCTCAGACACAAAAGAGTGAGAGGCACGGAATCAAACAAGACTCTAGCTGCATAACCAAAAACTGAAACAGTACCTTCCACCAGGTGAGCTGCCTCCGCGTCTGCACGAGTCAAGTGGGTAACACGACCTCTACCTCTCGACCCACCAGAACCTCCGGTCTGCTGACGCTGCTGCACAGGTGCCTGCTGCTGCTGCTGCACTCGGGCTGTGACTGGGTCTGCTGCTGTGGCACACGAGGTAACAAAGGACAATCTCGCGCCATATGACCCATCTGGTCACACCGGTAACACTGCCCAGCAAAAGTACGTTGTACCTGCTGCGAAGGCTGACCTGTCGGCTGCTGAACACTCCCAACCGACTGCTGCCTCTGCTCTGCCTGCCTCCTATCACGCCGAAACTTCCTCCGAGATCCTGACTTCGCCGTCGTCCCAGTAGAAGTGGACGCGTAGGAAGTCGTAGTCCTCGGGGTCGTCTGCACACTACCCTGCTGCTGGCGAGGCTGAGAAGGAACTACCTGCGTCTGAACCTCTGCACTCCGAGCACGAGTCCGCAAGGTGTCTGCCTCCAATGCTGCCGCTGTCTGATAGGCCGCATCCAAGTCTGTGACACGAGCAACTATCAGCGCCTGCCTGAGCTCTGGCCTCAAGCCTCTCAAAACTGCTGAGTCCTCAGACCCTCATCTCCCATAATCTGCGGAGCATAACGCCCTAGCTCCACAAATCTGGCCCTGTACTGCACCACAGTAGAGTCCCTCTGCTGCAAGTCCAGAAACTGGTACAACCTCTCCGTCCGGACGTAAGTAGGACAGAAGGCTCTCTCAAAAGAAACAACAAACTCCTGCCACGGAATCTGTCTCAGTGGGCGAGACTGAAAAGTAGTCTCCCACTCAGCGGACCACCAAGTCAACGCCTGCGCCTGCAACTGGTAACTGGCTAGCAGCACTCGCTCCTCTGGAACACACTCCATGGAACGAAAAGTCCGCTCCACTGCATCTAACCATGCTCGCGCTACATCTGGATCAGGCTGGCCCAAAAACTGAGGAGGCTGAAACTGCAAGAACTCCCTCAACACCCTCCCAGTACCACCCTGGGGTACCGGCGCGTCACGGTGCTGAGCAACAAACTGAGCCATCCCCTCAAGAAATCGAGTCATGTCTAATCCCTGAGCTACCTGAGGTGGAGGTGGCGGCGGCGGAACAATACCACTATGTGCGTCCTGTGGCAAAGGCTGCGTCTGCTGAGGTGGCGGAGCATCTCCAACCTCCTGACGAGTCGCCTGCTCGGCTACTCCCTCTCTAGGACGTCGCCTAGGCGCCATAGAACTACACACAGAATAAAATACACACATAAAATACACTAACTAACTCCGGGCTACATAGCTAGATAAATAGCTAGCCACACTGCAGCTGTACTCTTTAGACTCTGAGTTAACATGATGGGTATTTCCTTATATATATCTCATCAGACCAGGCTCTGATACCAAACTGTAACGACCCAGAATCCGCATTACCAGTAACACCAGTAACCCGAATTCTGACCCGCTAACCCACGAGACAAGCTCGGAAGGGTAGGAAGTGAAAGTCCGAGGAGACTATATGTAAGAAGATACACACCATGCAAAGCAGTAAAATTCCACTATATAACATATATATACAACCTCAGAGTCTGAGCAAAGTACAGAGTACAGAAGTACAACAAAAAGGTACTACTCACTGCAGCTAGGGAGCACCAACACCGGAGTGGCTAGACTCGCCTGGAACGGGAGTCGACGAAGACCCACCTGAAAGGGAAGGGAGTGAGTCTCAAGAAAAGAGACCCAGTAGGGAAAAGTAACCCCACCGGCAACTAAACTAAAGTGCGGAAAGTAAAACTGAAAGTAAGTACACGTCGCACCACAACACAAAACTGTAAACCACGCGGCTCAGTAACACACACTCACACACACAGCAAGTAGGACTCAGCTAGGGTCTGTGGCTCGGCGTCCCGTCACCACAGAGGCTCTCAACCCCAGCCACGTGTGCACACTACAGACGCTCTCTCTCGCGTCTGGTCCACGACCGGTTTTTCCCCTACGCTTGACCCTAGCGGTAGAGAAGGGGCTCCACGGAGACCGGCTCAAAACCACCAAAAGGAGTACGCACAGGACAGAGTCGCACTCGATGTCCCGGCTCACTAGCGAGGACAACCACACGCTAGTCGTCTAGACGGAGTCGCACCCACGCCTAGGTAACACAACAGAAACGGGTACACGGTAACGCAACGCGCGTACAACAGACGGAACACACTCAACGTCTGAAACCCCGTACAGTAGTAAACACCTCGTGTCACAACAACTACTCCTATGCACAGGCGGAGTCACACTCTAAGCCTGGCCCACTTGTGCTATTAGGGCGGACATCACATGTCAATCGCCTCTAACACACAACTTAAGTCTGCTGGGATACAGGAGATTAACGGCCTGATCGATTGCCGCCAATATGAGGTAAACGGCACTCCCCATGTCGTTTATCCTGATTAAACGGCAATCGACCTTGTCGTTTAAATCACCCCTGAAGATCTCACGTCCAGGATGTGGACGTTTATCTTCAGTCCCCCAAACCCAGAACTGAACCGAATCATTCAAGGGCAGAAAACTAAATAACATCTGACTGATGGAGGGAAACACATCCTCTCATCAATCCACACTACCAGAACATCTAAACTAAACAGTCTAACACTTAGATTGTCTAATTTACCCAAATCCCGGCATGATACAACCCAACCCTAAACCATAAATTGCATTCCAATTCACTTAATTGGGCATGCTAGTTTGCTGGGGAGGGTTATAGGGGTTAAGTCCCTACCTCAGAACGCCTTAAGAATCCCCAAACAGCCACTAATCGCGCCGGATTCCCCCGAAGACTCCGCGCGAATCGCACCAAAACCACGCGTTTCCCGCCCGATCTAGCAACGCCACACGATCCAGGGCCTTCCCACGAGCTCAAATCACCCAACAGAAGCTGTGGAACCAAGAAAAGCAAAGGTGGAAGAAGGAGAGGAAAGGAGAAGAAGAAGCTCTGCTCTCGGGCTGCCCTATTTCAACAGGACTGGTTAGTCGACGTCAACATCTCTGGCCGCCAACTGAACCGCCTACAGACTGACGTCCAGATCCATGTCGTTGAGTTCAACATCAGACGTCCACATTGCTGGACGCTGACTCTGACTCGACTCAACGGCAAGCCTTGGCCGTCAACCACACAGGACCTCTACAGACCCAATAAGGATCCACTAAAGACCCGAGACCTTATAGACTGTGTCATTTCCGAATCTGACTCCGACCCGTTGGCAGCCCTACTTAATGATGACTAAAGGGATGCGACGGTTGGATCGAGTCCCCAGATGGGAAGCAACTTGCTTGAGGCGCCCGTTGGGATCTTCCGTGACCAATACCCTTTATCCTTGAGACGCGCGTTGCACCGTTATAATAACTACTGTTGATGGCGAGGACTGCGCAGGCCTGCTGGCGATGACCAGGCTGCGCGGTGCCCGGTGCTCGGAAGTTTTGACCAGTAAAGAGGTGAAGACTCGAACAGGGGGCTAGTGGCCTGCCTGGCGGACCGTGCCTTGTCCGGAGACCACGCTGGGGGGCCCTAGACGCCTGATGGCCGAAGCGTGTTTGGAAGCCTTTCGTATCCCGAGGACGCGTGGCTTGATGGCAAGAGCCTAGGTGCCTTGATGGGCCATAATGGGCCTACGGGCCTAGGAGACTAGAAACAACCTTCACACCTTTTAATTGGCACATAATTATTTTCGCTGCTACTTCCATTCCTACTCTTGCTGAAGAAATCTATTTACACAAGTTTAACTCTTTAAATGCTTAAAGTTTTGGCCGACCCCTCTGAAAATAGAATACGAGATATTTCAATCAAATATATGTGGGAGGACCTAACCATCCAATCACTCCTTGAGAGTAGAGATTAAGAAGTTGATCGACGTCTAGCTGCTTAATTTCATCACTCGATCTTCATAAACTCTTGAATTTATTTGATACCTTACATCTACAAACAATAAAAATAATCAAAGATCTTAGAAGTGACCATAATGGAGAACTCTCTATTAATGCTCAAATCACAAAAAATAGTCAGAATAGAAGAGAAGAAAAAAAAAGTGTATATGTTGGAGCTCAAATCTACCATAGTGTGGACTCGAGTCTCATAACTTGTGTCTGAAAGACCCTCTTACCTCTCTTCGTTTGTCATTTCTTCTTTAAGTGCGTGTCAAGGTGTTCTCTCAATACATTGTCTCGTTGGTTCGTTCCTAACTATATAACATGATTGTAAGAAATGGTCAGATATACATGTGGAGAATATTGCCAAAGTGGATTTATGAGTTGTCATAGACGCCACTCCTATGGCATATATAGATCAAGCTTTGAGGATGTCGTTGACTTCTCTAAGATAGAGAAGAGTAAGGGGAGGTCACTTCTTGTTATAGTAGGCATGTGTTGTGCAATCAATGAGTCGTGCTTTCGTGTGATAAGGACATATTAAGGAGCGAAATTGGGTTCATCTTGAAGAGGAAGACCTTATCGTGACCTCGAGGGGGTCGAGGAGTCGTTTCTGATAAATGTTAGATTGTCAGAAGATGGTAGGCTTGGGGGCCGAGGAGATGAGGTCTTGGTGGGCCAAGCTCATGACATCCGTCCTTTTTTTTTACTGCCACTGAGAAGAGGGGCAACTATTGGCTGGGTTTATCTCTTTATTCTGATGGGATATAAATATAGATAAATGGATCTTAATTGGCCAAATTGATTTTACCCCACCTCACATACAATCACATACAATGTAAATACATATATATATATATATATATGTAAATATTATTGACAACCATACATATAATTAAGCTTGAGTTTAGGTAAAAATTGAAGAAATTTTTACTCGCGGAGGGGTCTGATTACCTTCTCTGGTCATCCCCACTCCACCGAGAGTACGGACGTGCATGGTTTTGAATCTTGCGCTCAGAGACCTGACCTCCGTGCATTTTGGCAGTGTGAGGGTGCTATTTCAGGGCGCAGCATCGCTGCGGCATCACGGCATTTGTTATGCGTGCACGTGGTCGAACAGTGCCCGACCCCCCTGCCGTGTTCCCTTCACCCCTCTGCTCCTCCTCCGGCTTCAAGGCTCGTGTCGCTTTGTCCATGCTATGGCCGCACCTTGTCCTCTCCTTACGTTTTCCTTTCTTTCCCTTAGCTGCATCACACTCACCTCGTTGGCGATCTGATCAGTGCCCGGACCCTCTGTCTGCTAACCCCCAGTTTACACTTCGATCGTCTCCAAACTGAGATATATCTCAAGCAGGGCAAATGCTGGGAGGATCAAGGCATCCTGATCCAGCTGAACCAGCGTTTAATTGCTTGTTCTTCTGATTAGCTAGTGTGTTTTAAAGAGTCAAGTTCGATGTCATCAAAGCAATTTGATCAATTAAGATATATATAAAGGCACTGCCAAAGCGCTTTTTATTGTTATTTGGTGTCGAAATAAACAAGGCCACATGTGTGCCGATCGACCGACCAAGGTGGCGATAATATTCTACACATATCAAGACTTCAGAATATACGGTTTTCAGTTTTCAGTTGGTGGTTTTTTGTCAGTTTTTAGTTTCGATCAGCCTTTTGTATAATGAATAATGTTTGTCCTGCGAGGGCAATTAATGAAATATTAATCCAAGAAGAGTACTCTCTGCTGATTCCTCTGATCAGTTTCTGGGAAGATCAAACTCAATACATATTAGAGGATTTTTTGTGAAAAAAAAAATTCCTCAAAACTTTTGTATGTTTTGATTTGGATATTTTCATAAAACACACAAGCGGTTCTATTCTAAAGTTCTCTAATATATACTTATTGATGAGTCCGGTCTTTTCATGTAATAATAGGATTCAAACTCTTCCAAGAAATCTTGATGATCAGGAAACCCCCCAATTAAGTTCACATTTCCGGCCCCATATCAGATACTAATTAGAATCGATCCCCTACCAGCCCAAGGCCATGTCCCAAAGGTGGATCAACCAAACAACATCGATCAATCAGCTGACACTAGTCATGTGCGTTGTGGAGAAGTTTTCCTACGCCAAGTATCCGCCATGCATTGCTTATTAATTTATCGCTCTAACTGCTCTCCACATCCGAAGTATAAGGAACAAATTAATACTGTAGCTCCAAACTAGCAAGGTTGGAACAGTACTTCAGACAAACACGACGGATGAAGACACAACAAGGGTCCCTATTAATTTCTTGAAGGGGGTGAGGTCTCGGCTTCTTTATGCTCACATCTTCTTGTATCTTTTCCATGTCCTAAACTTGGGATTGACTCAGTCATCTATGATATAACATGAGAGATCTGGCGAAGATTTTGGGGCAGGGACCTGATAAGGACAAGTTAAGAACCCATGCGCCTTGGCATGTCCAAATCTTGCAGACATCAGAGTGTCGACATCTTGCCGGTCTAAAACACCTAAAGATAGATCTTGTGAGTTGGAGAAAAGGGGGATAGAAGGAATTCACAGGGAAAGCAATGTGATATATTTCAATGTAATCACCTTGTAAGCTTGTTCTTTATCCTGTAGCTAGACATGCCCTAAAAAGAAGGTTATGGAACCATATCCCGGAGCCAATGAGCGCAGACAACAATATCATGTAGTGGATAATTAATAAATGAGAAATGCTATGTTTCGGCATTACCGGGAACATAGTTGAGCTGAGGGGGGGCCGCGCCCCCCCCACACGCGCGCCGCGTGAAGGGTGGATCCCCCCGCATTAAATACTTTATTTTATTTTATTTTTTTCATTTTTTATGCATTATTTATATGCACAAATGATATATTTATGTGTACAAATATATTATTTATGTACACAAATTATAAAAAATATATATTTAATGTTGGAGGGGGCCGCCCCCTCCACGCGACGTGTGCGCGGAGGGGCGTGGCTCCTCTAACTCAACTAGGCTCCCGGCACTAGCATTACTCTTAATAAATTGAGGAACCAAATTAATTGTATATCTTGTGTGTTGACCTTGACGTGCAATCAGAAACACACGATCAACAGGAACAGGATAATTTGTGAATATATTCCCTCGGGAGTCTAAATGCAGATACAACTACAATAGAAAAGTAATTGCCTATATAACCTTCTTGCAATAAAAAACATAAAGGGGCTGCCCTCTTCTCTAGGTAGCCTTTTTCTGTACAGTAATATATATATGTAGGCTTTACAAATCAACACTCATAACATTCAAATTTGTAATGGTGTGATAAATCTAAGCTGAAAGTTTTGACTCTTTTGACATCTACCACAGCTGTTTGCCCCATGAAAGTTGTTGCCTCAGCTTCTGATGATATGCATGAAGGCAACTGTGCTGCCACAGTAGTTGCCCCAGCTTCCTCCGTGACAAACCCCTCATCAGTGTAGCACCTGGATCCCTGAAGTTAATTACAAAGTGAGGAATACTTCTGACACAAGTGATACTTGATGGTGTGTGCGCCCTTTAATACATAAAAAGTTAATTTCTCAGGCCAGATCTCACACAAGCACAACACCACCACCTTGTGTGGGGAAGATGTATGCCCCAATTAAGGCTAGCTTGGATATACATGATGTCAATGCCATCTGATTCAGGAATCCCCAGGCTTTAAAGTAGGAGGCCCACAACTTGATACTGTGATGGGCACAATGTTGGAACCTTTGTGAGAGGCAAAGTGGCAGACTTGCCCAAATGTTCTATCTCAATGTCCCTCTGTCCCCCACCCCCGTCCCCCACCTGTGTGAGTTAGAAGGGCTCTCTCTCTCTCTCTCTCTCTCTCTCTCTCTCTAAGTACTCCTTGGTGGTTTTCCTCGCTCCCTAGTTTCCTGGTGCCTTCCAAAACCACAATGGGTTAAACGCAAATCATGAAACATCAGGGGGGAAGATGCCTTAATTGTCCTGGAGCTGTCCCCCTAAGAGGGAGCTTTGACATGGAAGTTAGAACAGGAGAACGCTCTTGTCAAAAGTATTGGGTAGAAGGTTGATCCCCTGCAGATAGTGACAAATATTAAGAAAAATAGTTTAGTAACATCATTTGATAACATATTAAAATAACACACCAATTAAAGTACACTACAATCTCATCATTTATGAGGTGTTCTTAATTTTTTTATTTCAGTTGCTGATGTGGCACAATTTTAATGGTGATATTACCAAATGGTGTTACAAAATTGTTTCTCAAATATTAATCGTTGTAATATATTTTTATATGAATATACAGTTTCTTGTGTTACTACGATTTGACTAGGGTGACTCCAAGTTGCTCTTTTATAAGAGGCATTTTTTGAGGAAAGGGACGGTTTAAGCACGACCTTTGGCACAATTCGGTATAAATAGTGTTATTTTATTTTTTAATAAGAACTTAAATTTTATTGAGTTGAATTAGGGTCAAATCGGACAAGTATAATATAATACATCCAGTATTTATCATACCACACCAAACACACACTACAAGAAAATGGGCTATTGGGGACGGGATATTTGCGACGGCTCTCAAAAATCGTCGCTAAGAAGAGTATTTGCAACGGTTTCTAAGAAGTCGTCTTCAAAAGTGTAGTATTGGCGACGGCCAACGGAAGTCGTCTTCTTAAAAAAAAAATTGTCGCTAACAAGGGTATTTGCGATGGCTGTAAAGCAACCGTCTCCAAAACTATGATATTGGCGACGGTTCAGAGAAGCCGTCTCCGCTAAAAAATTATGAGCGACGCTTGGTTATATAACCGTCGCTAAAAAAACTTATTCAAGACGGCTACAGAAGCCGTCGCGAAAAATATCATTCGAGACGGCATCTGTCATCCCCAATAAAGGTTATTAGCGACAGCTAACAAAGCCATTTTTAATACTTTTAGTAGCGACGGATAATTTATTCGTCGCTACTAACAAATATTGGAGACGACTCTAGTTGTCTCCGATAATTGATTATTAGAGACACTTACTAAAAGTTGTCCCTAATATTAATATCAGCGATGACTACAGCAGCGATCGCTAATGCTCTTATTAAAGATGATTGTAACCATCGTAAATAAATGATTATTAGTGACGGCTTTAAATGGTTGTCCTTAATAAGAACATTAGCAACTGCTGTAACCGTCGCCATTAGTTTTTATTAGCGACGGCCTTGTTTGTCGCCAAAGTATAATAGCGACGGCTTAGGCTGTCACCATTATGTAATGGCGACAGTATGAAGCCGTCGCCAATAATGTAAAATTTTTTAAAAAATGTTAAAAATAGTTTACGTATATTTTTTTGTAAAGTTTACGGTCCTAAGTGTAATCAAGGGTCGATCAGAATCGGCTCGAGTCGGCCCGACTCGTCCCACTCCATTAGCTCGCTCCTGGCCGCTTCCATAGGAAGTGGAGCCATTTTGATTGGAGTCGGCCCTAGTCGGGCTGGATCCGCTTGGAGTCGTCCGACTCCCGGTTCCTGCCCGACTAGGGCCGACTCCGCGGATCCCTCCTTAAGGAGGGATCAGCAGTCACGGGGACTGCGCGGACAGAGACCTATCTGCGCAATCCCGAGCACCCCCCCCCCCTGCCGGCACCGCCGCCGGAGCTCCGAGGAGGCTCACCGGCCACCATCGTCGGCGCCGCTGCTTGCTTCTTCCTCTTTGTTTCTGTTCTCTTCTCTCTCTTCCTTCAAGTGAGTTTTTTTTATTTTTTTTAATCTGAAAAATAGGAAATGTTAAATATATAGATCTATAGCATTGATAACATATTTATGACCCTCATTCTCCAAATCCCCAAATTGAACCCTAATTAGGGTTTAAAAATTAGGAATTTTGTGTCCATGAATGCAACTAATGTGCAATTGAGTGTTTAATAGAATTATTTTAGTTGATTAGAGTTTGTTGGTAGACTCAATTGCATTACATAGTCTATTTTTCCCAAAATCCCCAAATGACCCTAATTAGGGTTTAAAAATTAGGGATTTTAGGTCATTAATATAATTAATGTGCAATTGAGTGTCCAACGTAGTCATTTGAGTTGATTAGAGTTTTTTATAGATTCAATTACATTGCATGACCCATTTTTCTCAAAATTCCCAAATTGAACCCTAATTTGGTTTTAAAAATTAGGGATTGTGGGTCATTAATATAATTAATGTGTAATTGAGTGTCTAATGTAGTCATTTGATGTTGGGCAGAGTTTTTTTGTAGATTCAATTACATTGCATGACCCATTTTTCCAAAATTCTCAAATTGAACCCTAATTAGAGTTTAAAAATTAGGGATTTTGTGTAATTAACGTGCAATTCAATAACATTCTTACACAGGAATATGGCACATCAAGAACATGAAGAGCAAGAGGTGGAGCAGGCCATTGATCCTGGTTGGGCTCATGGTACTCTCCTTGATGCACGACAGAAAAAAATGAAATGTAATTGGTGTTCAAAGAAAATGTTTGGAGACATATATCGCCTTAAACAACATCTCAAGACTGAAAAGTCATGATTGTCATGTGTACATGCAAGTGTTGCTTCCTTTAGTACTTCGTGGTATCATTCCTAAAGAAGTGGCAGATCTAATTATTCAGCTTAGTCAATATTTTAAAGCTATTTGTTCAAAAGTGTTGGACGAAGTAAGTTTGTTGAGATGGGAGGCCGATATTGTAATTATCTTATGCAAGCTGGAGTAGATTTTTCCACCGTCATTCTTTGATGTTATGAAACATCTAACAGTGCGCTTGGCATACGAAGTAAGGATGTATGGTCCAGTTCAATATCAATGGATGTATCTAATTGAAAGATATTTGAAGAAATTGAAAGATTATGTGGGTAATAAAGCTCGAGTGGAAGGTTCAATTGCACAAGGATATCTTGTGGAAGAATGTAGTTTATTTATTTCGATGTACACGCAAGAAATGGATGATCACAATACTAAAGATAGAAATTATGATGGTGGTCCATTTGGCACTCTTGATGGAGAAGTGTCTATGTTTACAGCAGTTGGTCGTCCAATAAAGTGCAGACGAGTACCCAGAACATTGTCAGAAGCCGAAAGAGATTTAACATATACATATGTGTTAAATCAAGTTGACAATATTGTACATTTTCGGCGGGAACATGAAGATGCACTTGCAAGTGGAAGGAATATAAATGATAATTTCCTCATGTGGTTTTCATCACTTGTCCAAGAACTGAAGAATTTACATGACCCACGCTACACTGAGGAACTCGATATTTTATCACTCAGTCCATCAAGATTGGCAACATCATTTTCTGGGTATATTACAAATGGCTTCAGATTTCGCATAAGCTTAACTGACTCTACCAAATCCACACAACTTTGCGGTGTTATTGTCAATACTGAGCTTCAATCTAGATGCGATGGTTATTATGGAAAATTAATTGATATTATTGAAATATCTTTTGAGAGAAACAAAAAAGTTGTCTTATTTGAATGTGATGGTGGGATGTGTATAGTAAGGACCGATGTTTCAAAGTTGATGACATGGAGTTGTATCTTTAAATACACATCGCAAATTAGGGAATAATGAACCATTTACACTTACAATCAAGTTGAGCAAGTCTTCTATGTAAATGACAACAATTGTGACGGACCGAGGTATTTATGCCCATTAAGGCTCCATATCCAGATCCGCCTCCCGCGAACGCACCGAATGTCGCAAGGGATCTCCACACACATGTCGTAAGAGTACAAAAAGACAAACCACAATAATATAAGACACAAGAAGTACATGTGCTCATATCTGTTCACAAATTTGTACAACTGTCCCATTACAATAATACATGTCCAATTAAAGAGTACAACTACCTGGGGCATACCCCGAGGGAGCACAAGCTCACACAACACTAACTACTACTAAACTACTGCTGGTGGTACAAGTCTGACGCAACGCCACTGCAAGCCAACACCGGCAAGCCCTGAAAAGAACTGTAGGGAGTGAGCCTCAACAAGTCACTAGCTCAGCAGGGGCTACCCAAAACAACACTGTAACCACAGACACCTCGACCCCAATGGTCTCACTGGCACAACAATAGCCAAACCATTTCATGCTCACATCATTACATAAATAACAATTTAACATGCTATGATAATAAACATAACGTCCTCAGAAGAAAAGTAGGACTACAGGACTAACATAATATCATTAGTCATCCCAACCACCAAAGTGCCTAAACCACAGTCTCACTGGCACAATGCTACAACAACACGGGTTGCCTAAACTATAAGCCACATAGGCAAGTCACTGCCTAGGCTACAAGCTTCACAGGCGCCTCAAACACTTGAGTAATAGGACTGCTAACAAAGAGCTGGTCCTTTATACTCCAAACCAATTTACACAGAACTATTCAAAGGTATGGAACTGGCTAACACGAAGCCAATCCATAACACACTAAAGCTATAATTGGAATCATACCCAAGATGAGTAAAACTCAAATTGTGGAAGGTCTCACACGGCCTCCACGGAACATAGCTTAACTAACCACAATATGCCTAGGCCATAAGCCTCATCGGCAAATTACCACAAAGGTAACATAATTAATAATCACAAACTAATCCACAATAAAATATAACAAAGATTTACTTAAAACATTAGGATACAACAAGTGGCAGGTCAAACCACAACCTCCACAACACCAAGTACCCGGAAAGGTTAGTACATAATGTACCACCACAAAACTACAAGTAACCCACGAAGGAAAATAGTACCTGCTACTCTGAGGTACCACAACACAAACCCCGAACAAAAGTACAAGTAGGTGATAAACACACCATACTGAACCACGATTATATTGTGCCCTCACTTAGACACAACATTACAAGTGAAACCTTAATCGACGAGTCACACAAACCACAACTCAGTCACAGCTGTGCCAACACCAGGGCACACCTCGAACTGGTCAAACCTCGACCACGAGTCACAAACTCACAAACCACAGTCACTGGCAAAGCACGAGTCAGAAAGAACGACGCCACCACACGGAACAGACTACTGGCTGATCAGGCCAATATCCAACCCGGACAACACAACACAAGAACTACCTCTTAGTCCTCGCAGTCACGGACGAAAGGTCCAACTGCCGCTCCACTAGGAAGAAGTCAAACAACTGTGGAGACCACCAACCCCACACCTGCAGACACACAATTGCAGGCCCATGCCTGGCACCTCTAGAGTCTCTGGCCGGAGCACTCTAAGTGAGGCACTGGAAAAAGACTAGCTGGGGACCAGTGTCGACTACTGGTATCCGTATCCCAACTACGAGCGCGCTACAAGCGACAAAAGAACAAACTCTGGGAAGTCGCTGTCCCACTGCCGTCTTTCCCTCAGCCGGACGTACAACTCAAACTCAGGAGTGAGGGTGTCCAGGAAGACGCACAGACCTCGACGGTACAAACACCAGTACCGGGACAAAACCCCGAGCACAACAAACACACGTGCCTGGCTCACAAAGAACCTGGGGTACCCGACTAGAGAGGCATTCCAGAATAGGCGCCAGACCACCACACTCGGCTAGCACAAACCACGATACTTACACATATAACCTTTACTTATAATTCACATTATACAAGTGTTAGGATTAGCTTAACACCGGTCACCGTGTGACCCCAAAGCTATCCCACACCAACACATACCTGAACCACTAACTTGCCTATCATTGGTCATCTTGTAACCTCCAAGCTACTCACACTAACACATAAATAATCACGATAGCCAATCATATTTGCCTATCATCGGTCATGAGATGACCTTCGTAACAACACACCCCACTTACTTCATAAATCCATATAATATTATTCGAAAGACACAACGGACCAGGGCTAGGTCGGTATGGACCTTCACTGCCCAACACCACAAGTCATGGCTAGGCTTCACGCAGGAACCTCACTGCCCAATTACTACGATAAATCAAGAATTACATTACAACAAAGTGTGTAGTAAACACACACTCAAACCACGTAGACAATACGTGTATATTACACCCTGGATGGTGTACCACACGTCTTCCACGTAACCCATGTCCAACACATGGACAACCAGCACTCCAAGAGTGCCACGGGTGCCAACGCACCACACATACCACGTAAAGCGATTACGTACATCACACATCATTCATGTAAAACTTGCCCCTTACATGAGCAGTATAGAGCATACCAGTGCACTGGCTCCACCGATCATCGCCATGCACACACAATCACACATTATTCATAACCAGGAAGGCTACGTAAACAACACTGCATGGATACATGCACAGGTTGGCGGCAACATCGACTGCCGCTTGAAGGAAGTAAACGGCAAGCGATCTAGCCGTCTATATCCCGCTGGTGAGCTTGGCGACAAGAGATCTGACGCCAAGTTCTCCGGCCTAAAACCCTGCAGAAACCCTAATCCAGCTCTACAGGTTTCCAACCGTTTAAACTACAAAAAAAAACATATAAAAGCGGTTCCTTTAACATACCAGAACCCGAAACACCCATTACAACATGCTTTACACATTAATTCATCAAACCACCCTTTAACCCCGCATGGTACGACTTGATCCGAAAATACAATAAAAATGCTGTTCAAGTGATTAAGTCGTGTTTTAATGTTTCTAACAAGTTAACAGGGCTCGACCCCTACCTCAGAAACGCAATTAAACTCCCGAAGAACCTCGAATCACGCCGAAACCCGAGAAATGTCCCACGAACACCGCGCTCCAATCCGTCATTCCCCGCCCGATCTGCCGCTACACGCGCACCACGGCCTTCCCACGAGCTCCCGCCGACCGTCAGAACTCGCGAAGAAGCTCAAGGGTGAAGGTGGGGGAAGAGGAAAGGAGAAGGAGGAGAAAGAACAGAGCTCGGGTCTGCCATAAAAACACAGGCATGCCAGGTTAACGTCAACCCTTTGGCCGTTTAACCAGACCGCCACAACTAGACGTCCACAAAGCTTGACGCCAAGTTCAACAGTCGACGTCCTCATCGATGGACGCCAACACACTGCTGGTGTCCAGCAAGCTGAACACCAACACGGACCCAAACCAAACCCGGTAAGGATCTAGTAAGAAACACACAACACTAATGGGCCTCACATTGGCCAGCAAACCCACTAAACTGAATCCACGGGGATCCGGAAAACGCGCGACGTTACAACAATGCTGCAAGGTGTGGTGATAGCTATTAAGTCACCACTAGAAGTTATTATAATATGTCTAGCGGTGTAAGTGATGATGATGAAGAGCCCTATCAAGAAGGCCTTGTTGATGTGCCTGTGACGTTAAATGATGTAGATATCCACGTACAACTTCAAAGTGAAGAATATATATACGTGAATTTTTGATATTCTATAAGTATTTCATTTTTTCATGTCTAGTGGAGTCGACCCTATGGTTGTTAATGGGTCGACCCTGCATTCCTATGTTTTGGTTCTGAGAAATGGGGTCGAGCTCATGTTTCAACTAAGATCCACCTCAAAAGAAAACATGGTGTAGTGGGGTCGACCCCATGATTCCTCATGGGTAGACCCTCCAATCCTCAGTTTTGGTTTTGGGAAATGGGGTCGACCTCAGGTTTCAACTGCGGTCGACTTCAAAAGAGAACATGGGTGTGGGGTCAACCCCATAGTTCTCATGGGTCGACCCTCCATTCCTCAGTTTTGGTCTGGGAAATGGGGTCGACCTCATGTTTCAACTGAGGTCGACCTCAGAAGAAAACATGGTCATGGCAAGGGGATTGTTCTTAAATGCATATCTATTATCTCATTTTTTTACTTTTTCACAGACCTCATTTCTTTTTCGCTTCTTCACTTTGCTAGTACGGTTTCATTTTTGTACATTAAAGATGATTTCACAGACCTCATATATATTTATTATTATTTTTGTTAAATATTCTTCATTCAACAGATGTTTAAGAAGTTCAGCAAGACCCATCGGTCAGCCCAGCAGACCACTCTAGGGGAGTCATCCCATGCGCAGGGGCTGGCCTCCCATTCACACGTATCGACTTCACATAAAGGGGGGCTCCAGACACATGCAGGGGCTTCAGCCTCACAGTCTGCAAATGTACATTCACAGGCATCAGCTTCACAGGCAGGAGCTTCAGTCTCACAGTCTGTACATTCACAAGCAGGGGCTTCACAATCAGGAGGGCTACACACACCTCGTTCCTTATCAGATGTCGTAAACATCTCTCAGCATGCAACCATCAGTCCTCAGACTCCTGGGAGTGCATCTTCAGTTGCTTCAGATTTACAATGTTTTTTATTTCTTGAATTTTATTTGTATAATTGCATTCACTTCATCTTTTTTATTTTCATTTAGTTGGTACCACTAGACGTGGGAGAGGTCCTTCTAGGGCGACCATCATCAGGATCCTACCTCCAGGCCAGACCGTTCCTATAGATCTAGAAGGGGGATCTTCAGTGGTCCATATGCTCAGCAATTTACTACATACCTTGGAGTTTGTAATAGAGTACATTGCAACCTATGGCAGCAAGACTACATGACCTTCCTCCTGAAAAGAAGGAGGCTATTTTGAGAGACCTACAGGTAAAATAATTTAATTATTTAGGTTATATAATTGTTCATTTCTACAGTTATAATGACATTGATCATATATGATGATTATGCAGCAACATTTCACTTTTCTGTGGTCTCCAGCTATAGAAGCCGACATTCTTCGCCATATGGGAGAAATGAAAAGGAAGCAAAAGTCCCACTTGAAAAGAAAAGTAAAATTTTTTACTATTATGTAGTATTATTGCACACACATTCTTATGTAACTTGTGCTTGTGTATGATAGTATTTTGCAGGACGACCATTTGAGGATGCATGTAATAATTTGTCTCCGAGTTATGAATCTAGTCAATGGTGGCACATGTGTGAGATATGAGATCGAGAAGATAGTAAGGTATTATTTTGTCAAATCCTATTATTTCATGGATTCAATTATTTATGATATCACTAATTTTTTTCCTCATGAATGCAGCGAGTTAGTGAAAGAAATAAGTCTAATCGATCTCATTTATCAATACCTTATCGAAGAGGGCAGACGAATATTCATCAATTAAGTAATGATTTTGTAAGTATTGATTTTAATTATTAATTTGATTAATTGATTTGACATTATTATAGTCTAATTATAACTTTTAAATGTTAAATAGATGCAAAAGGAAGGTCGCCATCCCACGCGTCCGGAAATATTTCGAATGACACAAGTTAGGACAACACCGGATGGCAGTGTCATGTGGAGCAATGAACAAAGTCGTCAAGTGATGGTAATGATGATTATAAATCATAATATTAATTCATACATTCAACTTATTTATGTACTAATTACCTTATATTAATTACAGGATCAGATGACCCAGTTGATGAATCCCACTCCCTCAGAGAAATTAGATGGCACAGCTCATCTTGCTGTACTTAGTCCAAAGGAGGCCTTCCGTCAGGTGTTTGGGAGGGATAGGCCTGGACGGATCCGATGCGGTGGTCGAGAACAGACTTTGAGGAGTTGGTACGGGCCATCTGAGGGTGGTAGTAGTAGCAACACTGCATATCAGCATCTCCTACAGGAGCAATCTCAACAGAAGTCTGAGATATCTCAACAGAAGTCTGAGATTGAAAGAATGAAAAAAATCATTGAAGATCAGGAGCAGAGAATAGCAGCACAGAGTACAGATATAGATGTTCGAGTGGAGGCTCAAGTGGAGGCTCGAGTGGAGGCTCGACTTGCTGCGCTACAGACACAGATGCTCCAAAGTATGGATAAACGATTGCAAGAGTATTTTTGTACTCATATATCTGGAAGTTGTGCACCAACTGTGCCACCTGAGGATGAAACAAATGGAGATCAGGGAGATGGAGAGGATGAGGGTTCTTTTGGTAAGGATGAGTGAGACTTCACTATTCATTTATGATCATGATTTTATAATGTAATATATTAAAGTTTGAAATAAGTGTGATGTAATGGATTTCAATTTGAAGTACTACAGTTGTTTTAGAAATAAGATTGTGAATGGTTTATGTATGTAACTTTTCATGTAATACATTTAAATTTAGAGTTTTTTAGTTATTTTGGAATGTGTTTTGTTAATGTAATTTTTGTATAACAGGTTATAACTTTGTGGAAAATATTTTTTATTACAATTTTTTTTAATTTGTGATAGACTATTGGGGACGGCTGCAGCCGTCTCTAATAAAAATATTGGGGACGGCTTCTGCCGTCTCCAATAAAACTATTGGCGACGGCTCCCACCGTCTCCAATAATACTATTGAGGACGGCTCCCGCCGTCTCCAATAATACTATTAAAGATGGATGGAGCCGTCTTCAATAGCCTCATTGGAGACGACTGCACTCCGTCTCCAATAGTATCATTGGAGACTGGTGAGAATCCGTCCTCAATAACTCTATTGGTGACGGGTTCCTCCTTGTCTCCAATAATGTTATTCCCGACGGCGCCAAAACCGTCGCTAATACGTTTGTTTGTGACGGCTCTAAAGTGACTCTAATAGATGTATTGGCGACGGCTTCATCGTTGTCGCCAATAATGTTATTCCCGACGGTGCCAAAACCGTCGCTAATACTTTTTTGTGACGGTTCTAAACCGACTCTAATAGATGTATTAGCGACGGCTTCATTGTTGTCGCCAATAATGTTATTCAAGACAGCTCCATAGCCGTCGCGAATAAGTTTTTTAAAGACGACTTCAAAGCCGTCTCCATAATACTATTGGCGACGGCTTCTTGTCTGTCTTCAATAATATTATTGGCGACGGTGTTTTATCTGTCTCCAATAATATTATCGAAGATGGCTTCAGGTCAGTCGCTAATACACGTTTTTGATACAGCTTTGACGCCGTCGCTAATAATTAAATGGGGCGGGGTATTATCCGTCTCAATTAAAGTTACTGGAGACGGACATTTATTCGTCCCCAATAATGTTATTGGGGATGGATGTTGCTTAGCTGTCTACAATACTATTGGCGACGGGCTTATTAGGGATGGTCTAGCGACGGCCTTGTAGCCGTCTCTAATAATTATTAGGGACGGTGTTTTGAATATTGGCGATGGCTGGCAGCCATCCCCAATAACCTCTTTTCTTGTAGTGACAGTTTAGTCCGATACACCGGTTCGTCTGATCTTAGTTTGAAGAAGATGATTATTTTTTGCACATATGCCTCTTTAGATTGTCATACTTATAAGTACACCTCTCTTTTTTAAATTGCCAAACATATTCTTGATATAGTTAAATAGTAGAATTTATGAATTTTTCAGTTCTTAGAATATTCATTAAGATTGTGCTACAAAAACATAAAAGAAATTTAAAATACTCTTAAAACATGTGGCTGCATCATACATACACTTATAAATCCTAACCCGAGGACATGTTCGTGATTTCAACGCATTAGGGACATTATTACAAGTGGTAAGATATATCAAGGCTATTTACAACAACTCATAAAATTGAGGTACATATATAAATATGACAGTCTAGAGAGGTATGTATATAGACAAAAAAAAATCTACAAGGATATACACGAGCTACAAAAGAGTTCAAGGATTTTTCCCTCACAATAAAAAATGTCGATATTAGAAGCATAATATTTGAAACAAGATACATGTGTAAATAACTACGGGCTCTGGTGGTTAGCCCATCTCAGTCCAACTCTGACTCAATAATTGTTCAAATTCCACACGAGAATGGTTCAAGTCAGTCCAAAAGATAGGTCAGATCCAAATCTAAACCCAGAATTAAATCCACTCGTATTAGATGTCAATCTCCTGATTTCCAAAGAGATCAGTGCAGCCACATACAAATCTTAAAACATTAATCACTTAGAAGGAGGTCTAGGGATTAAGTCTCACATAGGAAGTTTTTGGCTTCTCTCTCCTTATCTCAACCTATAAAAATATAGCTATTACGACAAGAGAAGTGTAGGAACTCGTGTCACGCTGTTTACTCTCTCTCTCTCTCTCTCTCTCTCTCTCTCTCCCCGCTCTAGTCCCCCCCTCCGAGAGGGAAGAGGGAATGACAGCAGTAGAGCAACACGATAGGAAAAGCAACAACATGTCTTCTTATCTGCATGAGCAACATTAGAGTGGCACGGTAGGGAGAACAACACAACAACAACACAACGGCTTCAGAGGTGCGAGCAAGCAACATTGGGTTTTCTTCTCTACATGAGTAGTAACAGTAGGGGCGTGAGACCTCTTCCTCAACACTGTAAAAATCTTCTTCAAGCCATCGGAAGACATGGACGTCCCGACCGTGCCAGAGCCTACACTTGCCCTTGCATGATCTGATATGGTCGTGCCTCCATAGATATAGGGAACCATGACTCGAGTTCTCAACCTCAAACATCTAAAGTCGGATTGTCTCGACCTTTGGCGGCTCTAGGACAAGCTTCATCACCTATCTTAGCAATGGCAAGATGTAACCTCCGAAAGTGCATGTGTAGAAAAAGTTTCAAAAAGAAATATCCCCCGTATGAAAGTGAAAGCTTGATAAGTTTTGTGCAATTATATATACACATATATATATATTATAATATTTCAAAATTTTAAAAAATATTTCAAAATTTTAATTAATAATATCAATATTCGTTTTAACATAGATTTTTTTCACGAAAAGGCAAAAATTTTCACCGAATTATTTAACCACCAAACACATACCATTTATACCCTACATAGGATCGAGCAACTATAAGATAGAGTGCGGAAATTTTCAATACTAGATAAATCCACAATCACGCATATGTACGATGTAAGCAAAGTAAAACAAAGGTTTTCTCACATCCCATGTTGGACTTATGAATGTGTTACTTGTATGGAATTAACTGTATGACCTGAAGTTTCATAATTATCGATGAGTATTGTATCAATATCTAGCTAGGGGATGGATCCAATGAAGTCAATCTAATAAATTTTTGTTACATTTTAATCCATCTAACATGTCAGCTGCGATAGAAGTGCCCTTTTGACTTTGAAAAATATTTTTCATTCGGATAGAGAAGTTGCGTTGATTTACTCGACACTTCATCTGATTGGTCGGATATCGAATTCACACTTTATTAGTGTGTAATGTTTCGGTCGTCCGATCAATTAGACACAACAATCGAACAATTAAGAAAAAAGTATTTTTCTTTAACTTCAAAAATGAAACCGGATAAATATCCCAATCTATTGTCATCTTACCCAATCAAATCAAAAGTCACTTAATATCTTATCCAAGCTTATTTACCTAAATTATCCAATTGTATTATCAGATAGGCCCAAAAAGGTGCATGGGCCACCTTGTTCTTACATATATCGTGATAAATTTGTGGAAAGGACACCATCGCACATTAGGAAACTTAGCCCATAATTTAACTATACAACATTAACAGATGAATTTCATAACCCAGGTAGGTCAGGATATCATTTTTTCTAACCAGAAAAGAAAGGTTATGGATGTCATTTGCATACAATTTGTCGTGCTCTAAAATATTTGATATCACATGATGTTTGAGATTTTTTTTGTCAGAACATGATTTATGAGATGATAACAACAACCAGGTGCCTCTAATTAAACAAACACACCCTAGTTTATATAATATGTCTCCGTCTGAAATGTTTAGGCTACCTCAAAAGCATTGCCACAGTTGCAAGAGACGAGAGAGAGAGAGAGAGAGAAAAAAAAAAAAAGAGTAACACTACTAGTCTACTAGATAAAGGATATGCATGGGTAAGAAATAGATATTATTTTCTACATCAAGCTTAGTGATTCTCTGATTTGTGGCTGCCTTGGTTCATCCTTAGCAAATAAGAAATCAGAACTCAATTAATAACGTGTTTTACAACATGTAGCTATATTTAAAGAGAAAAGTTTATTGTACTTATACATTGCATTTTAAGTACAATATGATTAGGTAATAACTCATGTGACACTCCTCACAGGAGGAGTGATAAAGTGGCAATCTAATATTAGATGTCACATGGACTTGTTGCCTAATCACATTGCACTGTACAAGTGCAATAAACTTTTCTCATATTTAAATGCCATCAAACTTTGCCTCTGTCTCATATTTTATCTCTTAATTTGGGTTCGGCTTCTCTAGTCGATCTAAATATACTTGTTCATCCGATGAGTTTTCACTTATATTAAATAAATGTTTAATATTTTTCTTGTCAAGAATTTTTTGCCTCAAATCAGCCTATTTGCAGAACAATGTGGCATGTTTACATTAAAAAACATTTAAAATTTAGATCACATTTTAATTGCATAAAGGTTTTGTATATATAAGGATATGGAACTAGAAAACAGGTAAGAGATATATATTTTCGTGAGGTGGCGGCCAATTGGTCGGCATCGCCAAACCAGATCTAAGGTTTTGTACAGTTATGTATTTAGACTCAATAAAAATGTTGTGAAAATAATTGTGTGGATAACACAAGATCATTATTTCTCAATATAAAACTAGAGAAAGAATGTCTTACAAATTCGTACTAAAAAATTTGTTCTATTAAACCAAGCATATCATGGTCTGACTATATGACTGCAACCTAATCTAGCTCGAGACATTGCATAAATGAGTCTATAACTGTGCAAATCTGTGGACAAAAATGTTTCGTAGTGAGTTGCATATCCTCAATATCTTTTGAAATAAAAAACGTTGTTTGATATTTATCGTGATTAAAAAATTTGTTAAATCCATTATAAGATAATAAATAGTGTTTAATAAGTTAAAAAGATGTTCTTAATTTAGTGGATTGATAACCAAACTGACATTTGAGGCTAGAGTCACATACAATAGAATTTTAATTAGATTGGGTAAGATGACGATTATATAATTGTTAATTTTTATGAAAAAATATCAGAGTCTATAAATATAACATGTTTGACTTAGGACCCATTTGTTTTAATATAAAACTTCATTTGGAAAAAATTTTCAGGGAAAACTTTATTTTTTAGGTCATTTGTTATCCTTGAAAAACAAAATATGTAAAACTATATCTAGATATTTCCAGATTTCGGCAACTGCGCAAAAAATGCGGATGCCATTTTCTAGTTGCTTGCTACTGCGCGTACAGTGACAATTTGTATGCACTGTTCATTCAAGTTGATTTTTTTATTATTTCCACTCATTTAAATAGTTTTTGTCAATTTTAATTATTTTTCATTAGTTAATTTATTTTTTATTTTTTATTAAAATATCTGTAGAATACTATTCATTCAAATATGTTTTTATTTTATTTCTCCTAATTTAAATTGTATTTGTCAAAGTTATTTGTTTTCCACTATTTATTCATTTTTTTTATTTTTTTAAAAAATAAAAATAAAAATAAAATTTTTGATGAATAGTGCACTAAGGGCATGTGGCCTCCTCTCATTGGAGTGGACCATAATATTCCATACACCTCCATCCAATTCTTTAGTAAAAGCTTACATTTAATGTCGTTGACTTTTTATCTTTTTTAATATTTTATTTATACAAATAACCAGTGAAAATATTTACCTAACAACTAAATGGACAATTGTAATTTTCATTTCCATGTAAAAGTTAATTTTGAAAAAAGTTTTTCTTATAAATTTATTTTACAAACAACCAAACAGATCATTAACTTGGACCAAGTTTCAAGACTAGAGCATTACCGCTACCCCTCCTTTCTTTCCAACATATATAGTCTGCCCCACCTCTCTCTTTCTCTCTATGGAACTGAGATCGAAACACTGCTTAGAGATGTAGAGGAGAATCCATCTATGATTAGAATTCATATGAACATGTTTAGAGGTCGGACATTCGAATAACTCGTGACCTTGAATCATTCCCTCGATCATCTCTAATTGTCTGAGAGTTGCACGACCCTCAAAGGTGAAAAAACGTTCTAGATCTCTATTGATTTTTATCAATTTTTATCTAATTTTAAAATGTCAACAATGATATAATTTTAAGATATCCTACTTCTATTCTCGCACATCTATTGCCTTGCATATTGGACATATAAGCAAAATAAATTTTAAAGAAGATAAACTCCTATCAAATCTGATATGCTATCGGAGGATTTGATCAGTAATTATTTCTTATTTCACACTATTATAATAATATACCCATCCTATCTATAAATATATATTGTCTATGAATAACTCACATACTTTTTTCAAAGTGTAGTTATCCACAATAATTTATTACTCACAAAGTAAAATAGCCTAAAGAAAACTCTGGCCTTCATATCAGAGAGCGACGTGGGTGCAAAACGCAAACATAACCGAAGACGCCCTCAAATTCGCATCAGCTCCATCCATGCATTTTTTCTGATATATGTATATATATGTTATTTTTATTTTTTTCAACCATCATATTACATTTGACAAATAAGAAAATAAATAAAGGTTCGGACTATCACAGTTTTTTTCAATGCAGAAGAATATAATACAATAATAATTAAGTTTATAAAGACTGTAAGAGATTTACATTCAAGTTGATAAATGTTTAATTGATAACATTATTTTTTTTTCAAGACTATCAACCTCCAAACTCATATCTCTCAAAAATTAAAAATGGGTCAACGTAACATAAATTTATTAATAATCACTAATAAGTTCATATATTATTAGTAAATATGAGATTGGATTACCAAGTTAACCAACTTAATTAACTTCACCCGTAAGAGCATCGGGGTTTAAACTTAGGACTCTTTTTTTTTTCCGAATAGTTTAAACAGAGATAGCCTATCTTCACATATATTAAATGGGGATGGCCTATCTCTACATATATTAATTATGAATTTAAGTAATCTTATAACTTTGACACATTTTTCCCTATCTATCTTTATCTAAAGTTATCTAACTACCGTTGTATGAGATAAAATTATCACTCTTTATCTATATATAATTTTAAATAGACGAGAAATATTTAAACAAGTCATATTCATTAGAATTGTGACATCTAAGTTAGGGCGGGGGAATGATAGTGGGGGAGACGTTAAAAACCTCTCAAGTTAGGTGTCACAACTTTAATAGTGTGACTAATTTATGCACATCTTTGACTTATATTAAGTAATTCTCTTTTATTAACTTATACAAAGTAAAATGATTTTTAACTATAAATGTATTCCCTCTTAACACCCTTGATAAAAGTGGACCAAATAGAAGTGAGCTTACAAGATCCCCAGAAGCGACTTCCCTCGTCCAAACGGGAGTAAATTTCCACAAAAATCATCCACAATGGAGGTGAATCCTGCCATTTTCGCCAATCCAAACGCCCACTTAAGTAAAAGAGAAACTATTACTGTAGGATAGTGTCCGCTCCAAGAACAGCGGGCAGTACCAAGTCCATCTCCTAATTAAAAATCCCCCAAATCCATCCAATTCCAACAGCCAAACGTCCACCCAAGCCCCCCCCCCCCCCCCCAAAAAAAAAAAAAAAATCCCAAACATTGAAAGGTGCTGCTCCCCTTGACTCCCCAGCCCCCTTATCAACTCCACCGTAGTGACCGCACCCCCCTACTCAGGCAATTAAAACTCCCACCTCCAACTTTCCGCCTCCCCCACCCGTCACAAAAATAGAGAAAAAGATATTTATGTATAAGGGAAATTGATATATATACTCTAGATATCGAGATTATATATTTAAAATATTCATATATTTTATATCTTTAAAAACAAAAAAGATTATCAATTATATTTTGTGATTAATTGATTGTCAGAATTTAAAAAATATGTAATTATCATCTAATAAAACTATTAAAGAAGATATTAACTTATTAAAATATCTCTGTTAAAAAGTGATGGAGAGAGTTAGAGAGAGAACGAAGAGGGAGAGTAAGGCGGAGGGGAAGAGAGATGGCATAAGTTAGAGAGAGAAAGAGAGAGAGTGAGAGAGAGCGAGAGAAAGCGAGCAAGGATGGAGAGCAACAAAGTGGACGAGAGAGAAAGAGAGAGGGGCAAAGAGAGAGAGCACATGTGATGGAGTGAGACAGAGAGAATGAGACCTACAATTTCTTCTTGCATGTTGGCATTTGCCAACCCTTGGGTAGATCCCTGGAGCAGATCGACCAAAGCATCTCACACAGAGCCATCCCCTTTGTGTATTGCATTTGCTTATCGATCGTCGAGTTCAATTCCAATGTGACTATATCCGAAGGTGTCCAAAAGCCTACCTCTTTTACCACACCGCTGACAACGTTAAGCACCCTAAAGATTGACGCCTACAACTACCCATCCATGAGTCGGAACTCGCCGCTCAACCCCCAAAATTTTACCCCCCAATAGTGTCTTTAGGAGGTTCGCCCTAGTCAGATAGACCACTAACTTGGCCTAGTTGGTCAAGTTGCCCGATGACATCCTTGTTGTCCCCATCAAGTTAGAGCGGGATAGTGAGAGACATTGACAAAGAGAGAGAGAGCATCAGAGAGTGTGTGAGAGAGAGTGCACAAGGTGGGAGGGGGTTGGTGGGCGATGTGAGTTGTTTAGGGGTCTCCCCTCTAGTTCAAGTTAGAGAGAGAGAGAGAGAGAGAGAGAGAGAGGAGAGAGAGAGAGAGGGATGGGAGGGGGCTAGTAGGCGACATGGGGGAGGCGGAGGGGGCTCCCTTGTGTATATATACCTTGCCAACCCCGCCATTTCCTTGTTTCGGTTGCCCCTCACTTGCTTCTCATGGGAGGCCTCCTCGTGCTTTTTCTTATCATCCTCCAACCTACACCATCTCTTTGCATGTGCACACAAATATCCACAAAACTCAAAAAACATCTAAGAAGGCGAAGACCATAAAGCTTGCTGTTTTGGGAGTCCCTGTGGGGTGTGGAACCTTTGGCTCTGCGGCCATAGACCTGTAATTCCCCTACTCTTTGACAGAAGTTGTCAGTGTGTAGACTATTCAATTTGACATCCTCAACCCCAAGGTATATGTATGCCAAATAATTGTATAGGAGAGAGCAAGAGGGGGGGGGGGAGAGAACGTAGAGAGAGGGAGGGGAGAAAGACTCATGGATAGAAATTTTTTGCTATCTTAATTTAATATAGTTGAGTTAAATAGATAGAATGCAGATGTATACGATGAATATATAAAATATAAAGATATAATAGAGAAAATTAATTAGAAATTTTTAACTATAATAGAGAGATCTTTACTGTAATATGATTTAACGTATACTGTAATAAGAGATAACACTTACTGTAATGAGTTACAGTTCTGTCAAAGACTAAAAAATAAGTCAAATATATGTTAGAGACTCCTAATTAATTTATCTTATATAATATAAAATTTTTAAAAATATAATTTTGAATATAACTATTATAGGGATAAAATTTTTCTTATAAATATAAATATATTTCCAGAAGCGGCAAAATTTTCATTTTCTTCTTAAATTTCTTTAATCGCCCCGAGGGCTCGGATTTAGGTTTGAGGTGGAGGGCCAACGTGGGCCCCGGGGAGGCCCACTAAGAAAACTGCACTAGACAAAAGAAAAAGAGTGGGGGTTGCAAAAAATAATTAAAAAAGGTGGGAAGTGGGGCCCACACCTCGTATAAGTACGACCCCCCTCTGCCCCCTGTTCCCCAATTTCGCCACTCTTCTACCCCTCGCTGCCCCCCGAGGAGCCAAAGAGGAAGCCCTTCACAGCCTCCCCCTCTCCCTCCCTCTCTCTCTCTCACACACACTGTGGTTTGGGTTCTTCGCACGGGAGGAGGCAGGACGGGGAGCCGGGCGCATGGCGGGGAAGAGGAGGAAGGAACCCTAAAAGAGGGTCCTTTGGATGCGAGGGTAGATCCCCTCCGAGGAGGCCGTTGGGCAGATCTCCGCGACCCCCGCGAATCCAGCTTCTCTCGAGTACCCTTCTCTTCCCTCTTTCTTGTCCCCTTTGCAGGCGGTGGAAACCCTAGGGAAGTTGGCTGCTTTCCTTTCCCTCGGAGGTGGCATTCCAGGATCGGACTCCCCCGGTCTTGTGCGTCGTCTCTGGTTTCTTTTCTGGTTCGATTGCAGCCCCATTTCGTGGGTTCTGGTTGGTGGGGATGAGGAAAAGGGCCTAAAGGCGCCGTCTTTGCTCGCCTGGCGGGTTGGTTTGTGGGGATCGCATTTTGTGTTCTGGGTTCCGATTCCTCTGGGTAGATCCCATTTCATCGTCTCCGGCGTTTGCAGCCCGCCCCCCTGTGTTTGCGTGTAGATTGAAGGGGCCGAGCGCTTTCGGTGGGGAGCAGAATCGGGTTTTATTCCTGCGGAGGAGATAAAATTGATCTCTTTTTCGTGGTGGCGCTGGCGATTGTTTTTGTTTTGTGAGCGTATCTGTGTAGCATGTTGTGTTCCCACCCGGTGATATCAAGCCATGAATCTGTTTGTTAGCGTCCATTTCACGAGGAAAGTTTGCAGTTTTGGTGTCTGAGCCGAGTGGGTGTGCATTTACCTAGCGAGGCGTCGCCTATATTTCTTGATCTGCCGTTTTTTTTGTTCCCAGAGGTTTGCAGTTGCAATATTGGTTGTTTCTGTTGTATTATATGGATATTTGAGAAATAGATGAGTTCCATGCTCTGTGGGAGGGCTTGAAATCGGAAGAAACATCTGTTTACAACATCTTGGTGTTGTGGGTGGCTTCTAGTGTTGCTTTTGGGGCCATGGAGAATCCGGCGGAGGACGTTGACAACAATAGCAACGGCAATGAAGTTGACATGGAGGTTGAGAATTTGGAAGCCCAGGGTCTACACCTGGAGCTCTCCTTGCAGAGATGGGCAAGCTCAAGGAGGTTGACAGGTGATGAGGGATCAGCTGATCGCCCGTGGTGCATGCCACTGGAGCGTACTGCCAATGAACCACGGGCTTTCGAGGGATATGCGTCTTCATCGGGGACTGTCCATGCCCCAGAAGCAGGGCTGCCGGTTTCGTTGGAGCCAGATGGGCTATGCTGGAGGAAAGTGGACTTCTTTGGGTTGGACAGAGAGGACATGGACAGGGACTTTCACAAGCGAGCTAAAGTTCTCCATGACTATGAGTAAGTTCATGTTTTGGTTTTTGGTCTGTAACCTTTTATACAGGAGTGGATGAGAAGTTTTTCCATGTTGTTTTTGGTTTTGTTTGCTCCATTTAACCTCCTTTTTTGCCCATTACTTTGGATTTATGATTTTTTTAAATATTCTTCTCCTTGTTTTTCTGGAAAAGTATTATTCTTCTTTTTGATGACTGCTTCACGTGCTTGTGCAAATGAAAATGTACTTTCTTTTTGATGATTTACGTTGTTCCAAGGGTTTGTGAAATGTCTTGTCTTTGAAGAGTCTAATGGAAGAATCTTAGTGCCTTGGATGTGTTACCATCGTCGTCCTTCCTTACCGATGCTCCATCACCTCTTTCTGTTAAAAGAAGGTGCGGAATGAGAGGGGTGTCTATCCCACCTCCTGTCATGGGAATTACTGGAGAAAGATGAAAAGGGTCTGCTTCTTGTCTTGATTAATATTGAGCTCTGCATCGCCTGGCATCCTCTGATACAAGGGAGATAAGGGGAAATAGAACAACTGTTGATGCTGCTGTACCCCTGTTCTATTGTTCTATTGGCCTATGCTCCATCGGTCACCTTCTCTTGCCTATGTCATGTCATGTCATTGAATAGGCCACGATCCATCCACACCATGCTTAAAAATAAATTTAATCATCACAAACTTCATGTTATTTAGTAAATCGGGTCGCTATGCATTAGATCATAAGTTGCTTGTCTGAGGAGGTGGAGAGGGGGGGGGGCACATTAGGACCTTCTAATGACTTAGTAAATTTTCTGGACCCTTTTACTTATCTATTTTAATCTTTAAGTCATTTTGTTGATCTAGGCACTGCTTGGAACAATTGTAGGAGTTAGATTCTTGGGATAAATGGGATAAATTTGTGCAACATTTGAATAAGAAGTTGAACAGGCAAGCGAGCTTCAAGTTGCATCACCTGATCTCAAGGCACTACACAAAGTTTTGGATTCTTTTAGGCCTATATGTCTCATACAAGAGGCTTTATCATGGACATCTGGATTTCCCTCCCATCTAACATTTTCTTGGGAGGGGAATTGGCTGTAATTATGATAGTAAAATATCCAGCATAGCATTACCATGTGAGGCCATAGTCAGGCTGGCGTAGCTAGATGGTTAAGTCAAGAGTTATGACAGAGTTGGCTTCATGCGGTTCAAACTATCTTGGACAATGTGGCATGAGAGTCTTATTTGACTTCACTGATTTAACCTTTTTAGGGTCTCGACAAATGAAACTGAATCCTGTTTGCCTTCCTTTAAATGTTTATGTGCATCATTATTTGGAAAGTCCCAAGGCAGTTGTGAAGCATCGTGAGGTGTAAAAATACTAATTGAGGCACAAGAAGGGGGCATAGTATCAGGAATCTAGGATAAATAAATTTGGAAATCTGATGAAAGCTAAAGGATATTGATTTTGTCTGGATTAAGTCTTGGTTCAATGATGGCAGATCTGGTAAGCTATAATTGTGATTTTGGAAGGAAAAGGTTAGGGAAGAAGATGGAGAAGGATTTTGAAAGTGCAACCATCATGATTGAAAGAAGGGTTTGGGAGGAGGAAGAGAAAAATAAGATCTTGGGAGTAGGTG
The DNA here is from genome assembly GCA_014218235.1 of Colocasia esculenta. Taxonomy (NCBI): domain Eukaryota; kingdom Viridiplantae; phylum Streptophyta; class Magnoliopsida; order Alismatales; family Araceae; genus Colocasia; species Colocasia esculenta. The sequence goes on along the minus strand of JACBKR010000064.1, from coordinate 162,602 downwards.
GAGAGAATGGCATGCTCCTCAAGTAAATGGTTTGACTCACTGGCCTCAATATGTTTATTTTGGCTGTCTCAAAGTGAGGCACCTCCTTTTCAGATGTTAGGTCTGTAAAACCAGGAACTAGAGAGTTTGTTTGGAATACTTTAAAACAAATGATTCTGTTCCTTGCCTGTGATATTTTTTACTAATTGTTGAGATCTAATGGCAAGTCAACAATAGTTTACAGTCGTGATTATGCAGTTGGCATGAGATCCATGCCTGATTCAGGGTGCTACTTTCATTAGTTTTAATTTTAAAACAATAAATTACCATTTTGTGCTCTGTAAAAATTAGAAGATGACTAACTGAAAGCTTTTTCTTTGATATTCTTGAACATGGTGTCAGAGTATAATAATAGTAAAACACAGCAGGCCCCTACTTATTTACTAAAATAACTAAATCTTCCTATCCCCTTCCAAAGGTGGGATCCTTTGTATGCCATCCTTATCCATGTCTTTGTCAAATGAGATATAGGTAAATACCATGCTTATTTCTTGGCGCACAGAACATGGACAAGAATATCCATGGGAAAAAATTATCTTGATACCAAACATAAGTCATGACAGATTGTATCTGCAGTCCTCTTAGTGATTTATGGCTTCTGGTCTTAAACAAGTGTGCAAATTTCATTACTCGGAAACAGCATTGTTCTTCTTTCCTTAAGAAATAGCTTACTTGTCGTGATTATGTTCATCTATTGGATGCTTCTATAGAAGAACTTTATGTTCATATCGTTTCTTTTCCTTCAGAGAAGAGCATTACTATGCTGGGTCTTACTCGGCGGCTGACTCATCTAGTGGACATGGATTCAATGACAATATTCTGGATGGTTCTCTGGTTCCTTCGGAAAATTTGATGTTCCTGGGTTATAGTCTGATGTCTGATAATGATGGTAGTGGAAAGGCTAGGACTGAGGAAGAAACTGATGGAGATGGTAGCAGAGCTTTCAACACAGATGATGTGGAACTGAGAATGGATTTGACAGAGGATTTGTTGCACATGGTGCTTACATTCGTTTCTTAGAAACTTGAAGTTTGTTGATCCTTCTAAGCCAGAAATAGTGCTGACATTTTTTACTCTTGTAGGTTTTTTCATTCTTGAAGCATAAAGATCTTTGTAAAGCAGGTGCGACCTGCAAGCAATGGCATATGGCCAGTGCACATGAAGATTTCTGGAAGTGTCTAAATTTTGCAGATCTGAACATCACACCGGAGAATTGTATGTTACCATGGACAACTCATTTTGCAAATTATGGAACTTGTTGCTTGCACATGACTTCGTTGTTTCAATTGTACTTTTCTTTCTCCTGTGGTTTAAATTGCTGCACAAGATTCTGATCACTGTGTTACTATAATATTCATGCATATGTCTAGATGTATATGTAATGCCAATTAATATAGTCTTTTTGTTCTTTCCTGCTCTTTAAGAATAGCACTGCAAGTTGGTTTTCCAGGAAGCAACACAATTTTGTTATCTTGGAGTAGGAATACATCCACACCTAAAGGGACTTGACAGAGACTTACCATATCCACACCTAAAGGGACTTGACAGAGACTTACCATATCTAGCTAAAGTCCCTTTGATATATAAGCTGAATATATAAATTTAATAAAGTTGGTTTTTTCTTTCTGTATGCTGGAATTCTGAGTCTTCATCGTCCATGAGTGGGAATCATTGAACAATGGAATGTGACCAAATTCTGAAACATTAGCTTCTGTCATCTCTTGAGACTCAATTATCCCCGTGTTTTGTCCAGCTTATGAAGGTTTGCCTCATCGTTCTATATAATGATCAAGTTCTAGGATTTCCGGTCAATCATCTGCAGAATTTGGTTTATAGGTATATATTGCCTAATATATTGGAGTATGATATGATGCTATTTTAGCCTTCTGAAGAACTAGTGTACAAGGTTTTTATCGACATGTTCAATTGGTTCATAAAGTATATTATATGGTGTATTTGAGCCAGAGCACAATAATTTTTAAACATTAGAAGTTTAACTTCACTATGTTTAAGCAAAGTGTCTCAATGTTCTTTGTGATTCTTTTATGGCATTTTTTTATATTTTGTATTTCATTGCAATAACTGACTGCAAATTCCCTCTTTGATATTCATTTTTTCTCTCTTGTCATGCTTTGAGATTTATGCTGCTTGATGTAACTTTCGAGTCATCCATCCACCAGATCACTTAATTTGAAACTTAACTCTTTTGAACGTTCTTACAGTTTCTGCCATTTGTACCACCAGATCACTTAATTTGAAACTTAACTCTTTTGAACGTTCTTACAGTTTCTGCCATTTGTACTCGGTATCCAAATGCTACTCAGGTGGATATAATGGGTGCTCCTCATGTAGATGTGCTTGTTGTGGAAGCAATGGCATCTCTTAGGTTTCATTCCTGACTCTGTTATTCCAATATGCAAAGTTTGTTTTGTTGCATTTGCTCATAGGTTCTGTTGGTTTTCCAGGAAACTTGAGCGTTTAATCTTGGGCAAAGGGCAGCTGCCTGATGGATTTTTTCATGCACTGACTGATTGTCCTGCATTAAAAACTTTGCACATAAGTGATGCATCTCTTGGTAGTGGCATTCAAGAGATAATGATTCATCATGAGGGATTGCGTGAACTTCAAATCACAAAGTGCCGTGTTCTCCGTATTTCCGTCAGGCAAGACTTTTGTTTCAGAGATATGTTAGGTGAAGGCGGCAATTTTGGAATGTAGTACTGTATCATATATTTGGTTTAGCTATGAGTACAAAGTTGATCTATTACCATGTCTTGCAGATGTCCTCTACTGCAAAACTTGTCCCTGAGGCGAAGTAGCATGGCACACGCCGCACTTACTTGTCCCCAATTACATATATTAGACATTTCATCATGTCACAAGCTATCTGATGCTGGAATTCGTTCAGCAGCAATTGCATGCCCACTGTTGACCTCTTTGGACATGTCATTTTGTGCTTGTGTTAGTGATGAGACATTGCGCGAAATAGCCTCGGCGTGTCCTAATCTTCACTATTTAGATGCGTCATTTTGTCCAAATATCTCACTTGAGGTTAGTTCCCTGCGTCATGTCAATTTTTGTTTTTTCTTTCAATTGCTGTTCTTTGGTGGCTAAGAATGTTAATCCCTAAGAAGCTCTAACTGACAAGTATTCCTTTTGGAAGTCCGTGGGGCTCCAAATGTTGACAGATCTAAAGCTTCATAATTGTGAGGGAATTACTTCTGTATCAGTGGCTGCCATCGCACGTTGTTCCATGCTTGAGGTAAAATTCTTCCGACAAGATGTTTTCTTAAGCAAAATCAATTTGTTTCAATTGCTGTACTGATCCGATCTTCTTTCTCTCTCAATCATTTTAGTCATTACTGCTTGACTGTTGTGCTCTGCTGACTTCGGTGTCTTTGGATCTACCACGTCTGCAGAATTTCAGACTTGTACACTGTCGTAAGTAAGTGCACTGTATGCATGTTTATCCTGTTTTGGCAGAATAATTCATTGAATGCTGATTTTATATTCATGTTTTTCTGCAGATTTGTAGACTTAAACTTGCGTAGCCCTGTGCTTTCATCTGTAACTGTCTCTAATTGTCCTGTGCTTCATCGCATTAATATTGCATCAAAGGCACTTCAGGTATGTAAAGGTTTCATGAACAACATGTGCTTCATGTTTGTCCGTCCTTGGATTTCTTAACTACCATATAAGTTTTTGGACTGTTAAATTTGATTGAATTTGGATCATGCAGAAATTGGTTTTGCAGAAGCAGGAAAGTTTGGCGACATTATCACTGCAATGCCACAGTTTGCAAGAGGTTGATCTTACTGATTGTGAGTCATTAACTAATTCTATTTGCGAAGTGTTCAGTGATGGTGGTGGTTGCCCAATGCTTAGATCGTTGATTCTTGACAATTGTGAGGTTTGTACTTGCTCTACTTGTTTACGGTATCTACTCTGTTCTTGGAGAACTGTATGATCTCTCTCCACCTTTTTTTTGTCCCACTACTTTCACTTTATATATCATTCTCTTTTAACTAATATACTGCACTAGTACTTTCCCATAATCCCTTGTAGTAGACTTGATGGATGGGGCAGGAGACCTGCATGACAGAGATAGAGAGTTAGGGGATAATAAGGTGAGGGAGGCTGTCAGCGCACAGGGGATGGCAGTGACAAGAAGAGGCATCTCTTTTTACCACTTGGCCTTCCCTTGTTTCTCATCAACATCAAACCCTTCTTGACTTTCCCGTTTTTTTCTGCCATGTCACCTCTCTGAACATTGTAAAGGGCAATCATCCTCTCCCTTTGCACTGCTCATCTGGAGGTCCCACTTGTATATCAGTGGCACACTAGTAGGTTGCCATGTTTTAAATTCCTTGAACATGGGGGGAACTGACAATATTGACTGATGAAATAATGGAGACAATGTGTTTTATTGTTCTCTTTTTTAAAAATAAAGAGACATCTGTTACCCTTTTGACATGATTTAATCCTTGTCCCTTTTGTTGCCACCTTCATGCAGGAGCCTAAGGGACCAGTCTTTTGTACTTAGGCCCACCTGTTGGTTTGGGCTTTTGGTGTCTTTTGGGCCAGAGCTGTACATGTTTTATATGGGCCCAGTAGCATGTCCTTGGGGTATAGGAGTCTTTTATATCTTTTATGTATTTTCTGTTTGAGTCCTTTGGTAGCATGTGGTTCATGGGCCTTCAGACTTTAGAGTGGTTTGGGCCCAATATGGTGGTCTTCAGGGATACCCCTCTATAAAGGGGATGTATTAGCGTTTTTGAGACGTGAATGATGGAATAGAATTAATGCAAAGAAACATTAGAGAGTCTTGGAGGTGCTGCCACCTTTCCTCTCCTCTCTCTTACTCTCCCTCGGTCCTTGGGAGGAGGACCAGTCTGAACAGGCCAGGGGTGGGAGGCCCCCAGCCTGATTGGACCAGGCCAAGCGGTGCGATGCCCCTGGTTGCCACTGCCTAGCCACCCTGCCACCGTGCTGCCCCACCACCTCCACCTTGCGCTGTTGTTGCGCCACCGACCCACCTCTTCTTCCCCCCAGGTGCTGCTGCCACCATCCTCCCTGTGAGGGGGAGGTCGACAGGCACTGCTGCTGAGACCCTCCACTCCTGCGGCCGCTGCAGCACTGCTGCCGCAGAACCCCTTTTCCCCGTCTTCCTCTGACCTCTCACTCTCTTTGAATCCCTCTCCATCTTGCCCCAAGCACTCTCTCCCTCTCCTGTGATTCTTTCTCTCACTTGGTCCTTCCCTCTCTTCTCAGACCTCTCTCTCTCTCCCCCCACTGGCTCTCTCTTTTCTTGTTCTTCCTTGCTTCTGCAGCTGCTCTCACCCGGTGAGCACTAGGAGGTTGCCACCACCCGCACGACCTCCGCCAGCTGCCATTGCACTGTGGCAACACCGCCTGGCCGCCCCCTGCAGGCTGCACCCGACCTTCAACCTGCACATATCCACTCTGGGGGCCACGCTAGAGCCACTCGCTGGCAGCCCCGCCCACCCCCAGCTGGTCACTGCCGCCAGGGCTCAGTCTCCACCAGCTGGCCGCAGATGTTGCCTTCTCCTCGCACATGGATGCGCCACCGTGCTGGTCAGCCCAACCGAGTGCACCAGGGTCAAGTTCGCGCCGCCCAGCTAGCAGCAAAGGGTCCTTGACCGGGCCGCATAGGGGTGGGTGGGCCATCCAGCTCGGCCCAGTTCTGCAATGGGCCAGCACCAGCGCCTTTGTGGGCCAGTCCGCCATCATCTGATCAGACCCAACTCTCCCCGCATCACCCTTCTTAATTTAATGAAAAAAGCCTACAAGGTAGAGATAGGTACCAGCTAAATTTTAAGGTCTTTACCTTGATGAAACTTAAATTATATTTGTCTGTTGCTACTTCATATAGTGTCTTTTTAATTGACTTGTAGTACTTGAGCTCTTTCTTTTCTGTTCTTTACCTTGATATATGTTGTCTTGGGTTCTTGTTTGGTTATTCAGTCATTGCAGAGAGCCTTTCTTTTTCCTTCAGTTCCCTCAGTAGAAAATTTAATGGTTCATCTTTGTTTCGTACTCTTTTTGCTTTGATCCTGGAATCATGTCTTATCAGTTTGTCCATTCCATTAAGCATTTTTGTTATTTTATGCCATTATCTTCTGTTTTTTCAGGAAGAGTGGATTTTAGCGCCAATCTTGTTAGATTGTCTTCCAGCATTATCATTATGTAAAAGAAAGCAAAGTGATTCTTTGGTTCATTGTCAGCCTGTCACCTGATATTTCCATCATGTCTTCGAGCTATATTCCTATTCTTTCCTTGCTTTGATTTGGGGGGTTTCTGTCTGATGTCATGTCAAAGATAGGAAACATCTGAGGGTATCAGCTCATGGTTTTGATAAAATGCATATTGGGCAACCATCTCTGTTGCGTCATCGTGACTCTTATCATAGCGACCCTGGATATTTATGTTCAATAAGACTCTATATTCAGACCCTCCTGCGAACAGACCGAAGTCTCGCAAGGGATAATTTACACACGTGTTCAGTGAGAATATAAAAGATAACCATAAGAGTATAAGATACAAGAAAGTACATGTGCTCATACTCATTAACAACAAATTACACTGTCCCAATACATTAGTACATGTCCAAGAAAAAAGGTATAACTATTTAGGGCATATCCTGAGGGAGCAAAAGTTCATAAAACAACAACTACAATTCAACTGTTAGTGGTACAAGTCCGCCACAACGCCTCTGCAAAACAAGTACGCTACTAACACTTGAAAAGAGCTATAAGGGAGTGAGCTTCAAATAATCACAAGTTCAGCAAGAACGTCCCAAAAAGAGAACCAACAACTAGAAACTGTACAAAGGAGTTAACACCTCCACCACTCAGGGTCTCACTGGTAACACTGACAGTAGAACTACTAAAGTAAAAATAGGCTCGCAATAAACATATTTAAACTGTATTTAAACATAAACACATTAGTTAACACAACTCACGAAAAATTAAGGGAAAAGACCACAACTATTGGGAAACTCGAGTTGGAAGGAACGACGCCATCACTCGGGTAAAGACCACTGGTTCATGACGTCAGTATCCAACTCGGTCTAACAAACACGAGGACCACCTCTCAGTCTTGCAGCCACGGATAGAAAGTCCAACTGCGGCTCCACTACAACATTGCATAAGCCAAAGAAATGTGGAGACCAACCAACACTACTCTGTAGCCACACATGCTGCAGATCTACGCCTGACACACTTCTACGGGTTTTGGGTCCCGCAGAGTGAGGCAAGTGGAAGCACGAGACTAGATGGGGATCAGTCCGTTTACTGGTGTCCGTTCCCCAACCACGAGCGCGTTACAAGCGATCAAACAGAGAACAATCGTACAACACAAGTCGTTGCCCCACTATCGTCTTTCCCTCAATCGGACGAGCTACTCAACAAACAAACGAGTAAGGGTGTCCAGGAAGACGACACAGACTTCGACAGTACATGCAATATCGGGACAAACTCCGAGCACACACGTGCTTAACTCATAGAGAACCTGGGGTATCCGACTAGAGAGACATTTTGGTATAGGCGACCACCAAGCTCGGCAACCCACAACAAGTCACAACCAAATGCATAAACATACTCTTAAACCTACGTTCATAAACCACGATGTGCCTCAATTACTAGTTATTGGCTAACACACAACCATCAACTCATACATACACAAATATAAACATTAAACACGTGAATCACTTGTCGCAACATATCCAACATAACTAATCATGGTGAACATGAATCATTAACTGATTATAAATTGAACCATTATTACTAATTCATGATGTGCTACTCTTAACATGCTTAACACTATTAACATAATAAACCTAAATCACTAGCTAACTATAATCTCCTCCACCAACCTTATGTCATTCCTTACTGCCATTAAACATACTTGGACATCTTAAATCAACATTAAATAGTCAAGTCTAGGTTCATGTAGAACCCGCACTGCCCAAATACAATGTAGTACAAGTCGCATTGAGAATGCGACGGCCCGACAAGCCGCATTCTCAAAGGAGAATGCGACGGGGTCAACGGTCGCAACAAGAATGTGATAGCTCGTCCCGTCGCCTTCTCAAGCAGAAAACCTATCCTTCGGTTTTCACCCAGAAACTTTCACAAAACTACATTCCATGCAATTCTAGCCTCTGTAAACCAACTAAACGATTCACAAATCACATCCACACCGATTCAGAATTCATTTACTTTAAACCATTCAAAAACACAAATAAAGGAGAGAATCTCTCTACCAACGCGAAGAACTCGAAGAATGAGACTCGATCGGCGTTTCCCACGCTCTGAGCAACCTCTTTGCGTGGAAACCGCACCAAATGACCACCTCCCAAGTCGAAGTCGTCAAGCTCTGTTCGGTCGAAGAGCCAAGCTTAACCCAATCGGAAGCAAGAACGCGACATAGGTGCCCGTCGCGTTCAAAACGTGACACACCTTGAAGACGTGTTCACGAGGACCATGCCACACGTCGACTCCATACGCGTCACGTGTCACACAAGCGGACAAAGCCCCGGGAAAGGCGGCAATGAGATCGCGACGCAGGGGTCTGTTGTGTTCAAAATGCGATGCCCAGCCCTATCGCATTCTCACACAGAGAACTAATAGGCTCTATGGGCTCAAAACTCTGGCCCACAACTCCTACACGCCACACCAAACTCACAACCAAGGCATGGCTCAAGACTTCACACAAACCATTAAACTCGAATCCGAACGGCCACGATGTTACACTTATGCTATAAAAAATACTCCGAATGAAGAGTGTGCTTTTAGCAAAGTCCTCTTTCTGTCTGCCTTGTGTTAACCATCTTGTCCAGTGCCTTCCCTGAGCATTTTTGGTACAGGAGAGACTTCGCAAAATCCAACAAGGACATTTTGTTTTCTTTTCTTAAATTACAAAATAAAAAGTAGGTTGACGAGTGGGAAGACTATTGTACAGTCATGCATATTCTTCAAGTGGCAAATCCAAAAGCCCATAGTTTGGATGCAGATATTCTCAATTGTGCACAAATTATTCATATCCATGTTGTTTCTTGATGTTTTTAGGTTGCTAAAAGCTAGAAGAATGGTTAATATTTCCATGTCTGTGTTTGGATCAGTTTTTCTTTCTTTGTTGTATAAAACATATTTGATCATCTGTTATTTTGTTGTTGCTCTTGATTTTTTTTTATATCATACCTTGCTAAATTTGTCCATGTTTCAATTTCCAGAGCTTGACTTTGGTTTGCTTCAACAGTAGTTCCTTGGCTACCCTTTCACTCATTGGTTGCCGTGCTATGACGGTCCTTGAGCTCTCATGTCCGAATCTTCAGACAGTAAATTTAGATGGCTGTGATCACCTTGAAAGAGCATCATTTTGCCCAGTAAGTAATGTTTTGGAAGTTATTTGTGTTCCAAAGGTGGTTTTATGTTGCAGCTATCCTGAGGACCATTTGCTGTACTGTAGAGGGACAGTGTCTGGTGATGTATGTTTGTTTGTATGTCAATCGTGTATCTGTGTTTGTTCAAAGTGATTTAATATAATGATTTATCGCTAATGGGCTCCTTTTGTTATTTCCATAGGAAGAGCAGGTATTGGGAATATTGTTATCTTTTCCACTTTTTTTCTTTTCACTTGTGGTAACCTATGTTTCATTGACTGCCATTAGAGATTATATATTTCTATTTTTAAAGTACATTTATTTATTTAAAATTTAAAATATCTTCAGGCCAGAGCATTCTACCAAGCCTATTTTGCTATTTCTTGTAATAGTTTTACGTGTGCAATCAGACTCCTGGATTACTCTTGCATTCTAATATATTTTTTGAAACCGTTGGCTGATTCTTATTTTTGCCCACTCTGTCAACTGAGTCTACAAATAGGATGTTTGGTGTAGTTTTTGGCATGTAATTTATAACAGAGAGTTAAATTTGTGGAGATCTAGTATTGACAATTTTATCTCAGATTTTACATGATCTCTTCATCTATTCATAGGTTGGTCTTTGGTCTCTTAATTTGGGGATCTGCCCAAAGTTAAGTGTGCTCAAAGTTGAAGCTCCAAATATGCGAGGACTGGAATTGAAAGGCTGTGGTGTACTATCTCAAGCATCTATTAATTGCCCAAACTTGTCATCCTTAGACGCTTCATTTTGCAGGTGAATGCATGCTATTTTGTCCTTTCATCCCTTGAGTTTTTCGACGCGCTTACATTTTTTTTTTCTTCTACAGCCAATTGAGGGATGAAAGTTTGTCTGCCACAGCTGCTTCATGCTCCTTTATTGAGTCGCTAATATTGTCATCCTGCACATCCATTGGATCCGATGCCCTTTCTTCTCTGCACTGGCTTGGGCAGTTGACACTGCTTGATTTGTCATATACATTCTTGACAAACTTGCAACCCGTTTTTGAAACTTGTTTACAACTAAAGGTGAATAATAATTTTTGTAATGCTCAGACTTGTGATTCTTTATAATGAGAGTGTGCCTTTTCATTTCTCTTCAACAAGCAGTTTTCATGTTTTTGCTTGATGAAATGATCATACCTTCCACTTCTTGTCTTAGTTTTGATTTCTTATCTTTGTTAAATACTTTGTTCTTTGGATCCTTTGTTTGTTTATGTCTTCTCTTTTCCAATTGTTTGAAGAGGAGCAACTACCTGCAAATGGCATGGGCACATGGAACATGAACATTTTTCATGTTTCATACTGAAAAGCATGCAGCCGACGAACTTCCAACAGTCTGAGCTACTGAAGTGCTGTTGGTACAAAGTCACTTTTGTTGTAGTTCAATCATAATCAAATACCTTTTTCGTGCTATCTGCTGAAGCAGGCTCACCATCCAAGGGTTGCATGCTGTTCAGTAAATCAAATAGGATGTTGAAGTTAGCTTTATTTCACTCCTTTCTTGGAGAATTTTGAATATCCTGTCTGCCCTCAGTGCCTTGTCAAGGGAGATTGGTTATTAATGCCTGTACAGGCATTAAGAAAGCCTTATTTTTAACTTATTCTTTTTGTTTTGTAAGCCTTATTTTTAACTTGTTCTTTTTGTTTTGTTGGATAGTTTTTCTCTCATCTTCTGACAAAGAATAGTGTCAGCTTTTCTGTTTTTTTTTTTTAAAACACTGTTCAGTATGCTTACATTTGCAGACAAGTAATATTGTGACCTGACACCCTATGTTTGCCCTTTGTAGACACTAAAATTGATCGCATGTAAGTATCTCAGTGATTCCTCTTTGGATGCTGTGTTTAAAGAGGGTGCTCTACCTGCTCTCCGAGAGTTAGACTTATCCTATTCAACAGTGGGAAGGTTTGCAATCGAGGAAATTCTTGCGACTTGCACTAATCTTATTAATGTGAATTTAAATGGTTGTGTGAATATGCACGATCTTGTCTGGGGTTCAAGTGGAGATTCACTGACGTTGTCAAATGATAGTTCTTCATGGATGATGCCTGTTCTGAATGACAGTGAATATATGCCACCAGGGCATCTGATTGAAAGTCTGAATTGTGTTGGGTGCCGAAACATTAGGAGAGTCTTTATTCCTCCATCAGCATGCTGCTTTCGTTTGTCTCATCTGAATGTTAGTCTAGCAGCGAACCTGAAGGAAGTGTATTTAGCTTGTCCAAGGCTCTACTATTTGAATTTGAGGTTCGCTTTTTTACTTTCTTCCTTGGATTATCCTTTTTTGTCTGTGATTTCCTTCTTCTATACTGATTTATGTTGAACGTTGTTATTTGTATCATCAGTGCATGTGGCTCTTTGGAGAGATTGAAGCTCACTTGCCCAAGATTGTCTATCTTGTACTTAACGGTAATCTTCCCATGCTTAATCCTAATGTTTGATGGCAATGCATAAAGTATCATTTGATCTTTTGTGTTAGTCTTGGTTATTTCTGTTTAATGTTCAGTGATGAATTACATTGTTTGTCGATGATCAGTTACTTTGTTTCTTATGTTCAACCGTTTTACTACTCTGTTTTTTTAGTTTTAAACACCAATAGTATCAATTATTAAAGCTCTTTATTTATCTTAAACCAGGTTGTATAGTTGTTTACTATTAAATATTTCTGATGTCCTAACCATGTTTCTTCTTAGTGGGTGGTGAAAGCATTGCCCATGCTGCTTCACGTTTTACTGCCCATCACCATCAATAGGCACTTCGTATGCAATCTGGCCAACAATGTTGATGGGCTTGTATGTCATCATGAAAGGTTCATGTGTGTGTATTAACTTTATGAAAAGATATTATGCATGTTTTAGGGGGGCATCAAATGTTTTCGCAGGGAACTGAGAGGTTGAATTACTAGCTTATGTTCTTGTAGGGAACTTATAGGTTGAATTGCTACCTTATTTGCTGATATTACTGTTCACACTTAAACCACATTTCCTTCCTTTAACTTGACCTAGATGGCAATACACAGCTAGCCAGCTCCAATTTCGGTAGTACCCTAGTTCTTTTTGGATTCTAGCACAATTCGTAGAAGAGGTTGGCACTCTCCCACATGTTGCTATTTTTATGTTTACAACCTTAAAAACTCTAACATGATTTTTTTTTAAACATCTAATTAAGCTTCTGTCTTCTATGTCTGTGGGCATGTGCATGCGTTTGTGGGGTACTGGGGTGGGGTGGGGGGACCACATTTTTTTTTAAGGAATTGATGAACTGAATTACTACCTTATATGTGGACCTCCATGTTGTGTATACCTGACCACATTTCTTGTCCTTTAACATAACCTAGGCGACAGTACACAGCTAAGAGTTCACTGGTGTGGTAGTTTGCTACATCTTTTCTTCTGGTTCCCAGCATAATTAGAAGTGCAGAAGAGGTTGACACTCTCCCACTTGTTGCCACTTTTATATCTACTGCTCCAAAGAAAATCTAAAATCATGAAAAATTGCATTTGCTTAAACTTGTGTCTTCTACTTTCACCCAGAATATGGAGCACTGAAGTCACTGCCCAAAATGAAAAGAAAGTTTGTGTTAGAGGATTTTCTGCACAATGGAGTTCATTTTGTCAACTTTTTTCGTTCATATAGAATATCTTGTTAATGACTATGTTGAACAGTTAAAGTACTTGCCCTCTTGATTTGGTTGTTGATATCTGACAGGCATGCAACATGCTTACGGAAGATGCTGTGAAGGTAGCCATCTCAAATTGTTACATGCTGGAAACTCTCCATGTAAACAACTGCCCAAAGGTAATATGCTTACTCTTCTGCATTACGACGTTTTTGAGATCTAGATCTCAACTGGGTATGTTCTCTGGATATCAAATAGTCTTGTGTTCTTCGCTACTACTGCATCCCAAATATTTCAAATAAGGATGCCCTAAGTTGACGTTATTCTACGGTTGTGTATTTGGGCATCTTCTTTCTTGTAGAATTTGGTTTTCCCTCTTTCGAATTTTCCGTTTGTGATAGCACATAAATTTGTGATGTGCTAATACCTACACCCACCACTATCAAAGAAAAAGGTATATTTAGAAGCGCGCAAAGAGAAGAGACATGACAAAGATCAAAAGAACATTACCAGAAACACTAAAAAGGAACAAGAAAAGGTGGTGTGCGTACCCACAACTCTGCACTGTCAGAAACCTGGGGTATCAAGAGGACAAACAAAAAGGGTTCGGACAAATCTAATACTCTTGATTTTTTTTTTTTACTGTGCAGATATATTCCGTCAACATCAGGAATTTACGCACCGCGTGCCCCAGCTTGAAACGGATATATGGTGGTGTGTGGCTTTAACTCTTTTAACAAAAACTTGTACTCAGGAGTCTTGTGCGGCAGCGAGTTCATCTCAACCTAGCTTGTCTCCGTGTGTCTAGAGGGGCTTTATCTGGATGGTGGCTGTGTCCTACCCCTGTACATATCAATTGCCCATGCAAGTCTTATGTGGCCCCTCATTCCATTCCCATATAGTCCCTATTTGTGCAGATGTAAGCATGCAATACCCTTCGATATCTTTGGTATAACGTGAAAAGACACCCTACGATGGTGGTGCTTGTGTTTGTTATCATCATTGCCCCCCCCCCCCTCCTCCCCCGTGTTTGAGATCGTTTTCTTCCAAATGACGCGCCCAAGTGTGTTTGTTTGTGTCGTGTTGGAATGGATTATATATATATATATATCACTTGTCATCTATTCATTTGAGAGGCTGATGATGCTCTTAAAATAGAAACCTGATCGTATGATTGTGGGAACCCTGGACGTCCAACAACACATCACCTACTTTTGAGCCCACACCCCCGAAGGAGCGTGGTTCTAGGAAATCCGAGATTTCCATTGTTTTGAAACTCGCATGAAGTAAAGGTAGGACACACCGAAAGACCATGAAAGATACTAAACAAAACCAAGGTTGGAATGGTCGGCATTTTCTTGAGATGATTCTGGGAGCCACAGATGGTTATAGTGTTCTTGCCTGGGCCTATGAATGTTCCTCTAAGGAGTAAGCTTGTTTGGAGGTTTCTGCAAGCCGTTGAACTCAATGAGGGGCCGTATAAATGAGAGTATTAGCAGCCAGTGATACGCGCTGCTGATGGAAAAACTTACAAGAGAGAGTTAGGTTTTTGTAATATATATATATATATATATCAGACTTGGGATGCATTATTTTATGTTTGGGTGAGACCACAATCGCATGTAACATGTGTTTGGAGGTCAGGTCACCCATAAATACTCTATCTGCCACTTGTGTTATCCTTTTTAAGTTGGAAAAATTACAAACAGGCACCTGGGTGCATCATATTTGTGGTTACACCCCTAATTGCGATGTGTATGTCGGTGGGAAGTACTTTGTTGCAATACAAGTAATTTCATTAGTTGAGGCTTGGTAAAAGACCTCTCTCTCTCTCTCTTAACAAATGAAATTGTTTTCCTTGCAATCCACATCGATAAATATTTTCCTCTATATTGTTGGGAGGGGATTTGATCGATATTTGTACCAAGCCTCAAAAACAAAAGGTGCTGACTGGAGAATCCGATGTCAGGGAGAGGGTAATGCAAGTGGGAGAATCTTGGCGTAGGGAGCCATCTGAATAACATACACAAAAGAAATGCCCATGCCTCCAACCAGGAATTAAAGGGGATCATTCACGCTAACAAATCTTGGTGAGGGCTGCTTGACATGTAATCTTTAATGGGTACCCGTCGGAGTTTCTTTGAATTCCCCCACCAGAAAAGATAAATGCTTTGTGCCCGTCGGAGTTGCCCTCCTCCTTTTGCTCATAGACTTGAGAGGGTAGATCTTAAGTCTTTACAGCCACATCACACTCTGTGGTGTGTTTGTGTGAGGGGCGCGCGGGCAACTCCGATGGTTTTTAAGCATTTCTCACTAGCAAATGGATCCACTTAAAAAGGCATGCAATTGGGCCAATCTAAAAAAGCCAAAACAATCCAAAGCACCTAAATTGATAGAGCCCTGTGCCACCTTTTTTTCATGCCACTTTAATACTTCATTAAATTCGCTGCACATAAAAGATTAAGTGCAGCATAAATTGATAAGAGACTAATAGCCCCCCATGTGTGGGCAACCCTGGGTAAGATATGATCTAACACATTTTTTTTGGGTGGATAGTAAGCATAAAAATTGCAGAAAAAGACTAGTGTTTTAATATTCCACACATTGAATAAATAGCTTTAGTATAGATACTTAATTTCCCAGCGAGACTTGAACAAGTACGTACGTGCTCTGATGTGTAAAAGCCCAACATTACATAACCAGTATTGAGATGCAACTTTGCAAGCAACATGCATGGTACATGTACATGCAATTTCTTGTTAACAAGAAACATGCATGCATGATGGGTGCTTTGTTGTTAATATTCTGTATATACTAATGCGAGACAAATCCCGACATGCACGGCTCCACTGACTTGTACGGACTCTGGAATAGTACTCTCAAAAGATCAGAGAAGTTACGACTCTTGGTATTGTTGACTTAAGATGTACGTACTAGCTAGGACATCGGGGAAACCCTCCCTAGTTTTATTCCTTATTCTTCTTGCAAGAAAATGGTGAGTCACGGGATGAGCCTCCGTACATATCAGGTTGTAACATCAGAGGTTCAAATTCCGGTGGGAGTAAGATTATAAAGAAATTATAAAGGATAATGTAATAGATTAATTTTTCTTTAATCAGTTAGCAGATTAACCCATGGTCCCAAATTATTGTAGAATCTAGTTGTGTGTTGCCAAAGTTTCTCGATGCAGTTAAGGAAAAGTCTCATAGCACATTAAGGGAGGATGAGGATACTCAAGAACGGGTTGAGAAGGAGATAGTGGAGGCAGAGGGAAAAAAATAGGAGCCGATACGGAAGAAGGATTGTCTAATATAATTGGGAAGGATAGGAATGATATCACAATGTAGCAAAAAAATGTTTTGAGGCACATGTTACAAATTATAGGCTGATTGATGGAGAAGGGGAAAAAAGTACGATAAAGAAGAAGGATTTCCATTGATTTAAAATTTTAACCCATATATAAAAGGTCCCATCTTGATTTGAGTTTGTAAGTGGCCTGCTCTTAATTACTATAAGCATATATATAGCCTTTTTCACCATAACCTAGTCTTGATTTTTTTTCATCAAATCAAATAATTAATAGGACATAGAGTACTGCATTAATTCAATTGATATCTAGTTAATTTAGGTTTCTTTAGCCAATGAACAAGTATATGGGTACAAGCTTTATATTTGAATACCACTATGCTATGTTCTATCTCAGAAAAAAAAAAAAAAAAAAAATCTCCTGCGTCAAAAGGATGATGGGCATATATATATTTATGAGTCTCCCCATTGTCAGTCTGACTTTTAAGTTTAGTTATTGAAGGGAGAGCTTCAAACACACAGAGTAAAATATATATATATATATGCGAAGTAACATGAGTGGCATTTGTATAATCAGAAAGGGGGATGAAATGAAACAAGTACTGATGGAGCTACCAACATCCACTCCATCTCTTCACTTCAGCTGTAGCCAATCTTAGGATCTCAACTGGTACATGTCATATGACTGTATCTGCCGTCCTTATCTTTCCCCTTGCCCACTGCTTGGGCAATCGTTCTAATCCACACAAGCATTTTATGGCTCCAATTCAGAGCTGAAAAGTTGGGTTCATGCCCACACCCAACGTACGTCTAGCTGTCATAGATGTCTTCTTATGCGACATATGTGCAGGTGATAGCCTGTGCTTCCCACAGACGGCAAAATGACAAGAACTAATGTAATATTGCAATCTGCAGCATCTTTTTCTTGGAGGCTGACCTCAGAATATACCCTTCAACCCAGTTTACCTTGCGCAGATCATGTTAGTCTAATAGCTATTCTCAGATAGGCAATTACTGTCTAAAGAATTTTAGCTGCACCCTAGGCATCCTGCATGTATATATGTTGTTGGCGGGGTAGCTAGGTTAATTTGGAGGGTCGAATCAGCATTTCTTTTAAGTGATGTCGCATGTACGTGAGGTTTGGAGAGTAAAGTCACAGTCACAGAGAATCTGACAAGCCTAATTAATTACTAATAGTTGATAACTAAGTTAAGGAAAGAAATGATGATCATTACACACAAACTCGGCTTTTGACATAGACGTGGTAGTCTAATATATATTGGGAACACACGTATACCTTCAAGATATATACGCCTAGTGTACTAGAAAGCTTAGGTTAGAGTCTGTCTTAAAGTTCCAACCCCATCCAAGAATATTATAACTGCGTCCTAGCTAGGAATCATCCTGGAATATGTGCATTTCAGTGCATTAAATTTGCAAGTGTTGTAAATGTATTTCCAACTCCAAAAGGTTTCAAATAGGTAAAAGGCTGAACTAACATCTACAGAAGGGGAAGCTAGCTAGCTAGGATTCCGGTGGTAATCAGGTGGGGCAGGTGTTGAAGTTATAAATTGCATCGATCCGATCGAGAAAGAAATATATATACTTGGAGTTGGTATAATTATACATGCAGCTCAAAGTTCAGATCGCATGTCAGTGATCCTTACACATGCATACTTCAAAGAGGAACACAAATATTTCTCTTCACCAATGCACCTAATTAAAGGAAGTTTCGACCTCCATGCGGTGCAAAAATCTCCCTGCATCATATATCTAAGGATGATACGATATCCTGTGAATTTATAAATGATTACACAATCAGCTTGCTATATCATGACATCCTCAACTACAAGACAAAATATGAGACGAAGCTCCTGACACCCCCCGAAGTAATTATATATTAATGGCATTGTGATTGAGGTTTCTTATATATATCCTCCGGAGCCAGTCTTACATACACCAGTAGGGCAGTAATATTGGACGGCCTAGATCTGTTTCTTGTTCAAAAGTTACGGGAGAAGGTAGAGACAGTACAATTCATCTCCACACTATGGCCATGATAATATTCTCCCTACATGTGAGGCGACACACATGCAGAAAGATCAAAGAAGTGATCCTTACCATGCACAGCCTTCAGAAAGGAGGCAAAAAGCCTTGTTTGTCATCTAATGTGAAAAGGATAGAAATATCGCATCTTGTCCTCGATTCAGAACACTATCACAACGATCCCTCGATCCATTAATTTACCCCCTCGCAGTAATTAAACTATCGATATCTCGAGGCACTTGGAGATCGACGCAGATCTTCTTGTGACTCAGCAGCTCGACAAAAATCATATATGTCATTTCCTTGATCCATCCCCCCTCACAACCCATGCATGTGAAGGTCGTACCAACCCCACATAGATTATGGCATCCTCTCTCTGCCTGTGAAAGAACCTGGGTTTATATATATATATATATATACCACAGGGTTGATAATGTCATGATGACATGAGGTCCCAAGAGAGTAGGATTGATCCTGCAAGTGGTTAACATCAATGTGACCACAATCTCTATTTGCTTCTCTGGATTAATCAAATATATAGTAGTTGCTCATCTAGATCGTCTGGTGATCAGCGACGTACTCTTACATGGACCATGTGATGGTTGAACCCTAGCTCTAGCTAGATGAAAATTGTATAACCCATTATATTTTCTACATCTTCCTATATAGCTAGGGTAGATTCAATGTTCAAGTATGCCGTACGTTTAAGCTTGATTCTGCCCATGGGCATCCAATTAATCTCCGATTTTGAAGTTCTATTCATATTTTGTGGTTAATTCATTGGACAAGTTTACGACATTTCTAGCTGCTGTTCTTCCAAGAATCTTATTGTTCATCTACCTGGAGCTTTTATATATGCCAATCGGAGAAGGATGCAAGTTGAGACGTCCTCATACCTAGTCACCCCAGTCCAGCCCATATTAAGCTACTATCTTATCCACTAGTGAAATGTTATGGTGGTACATTGTTGTGGCGCATTTCCTTTTGCTATTTATAATTAGAAAGGTTTTTTTATTATAAAAAAATAGCATAGTTTCAAAATTTTATTAGGTGAATAGCACACTTCAAATTTTAATTCGCAGAATAGCATACTTTGACCATCAACAGTCGCATCCGTGCGTGCGCGGATGCGGCCGTTTAAAAAAAACTATAAAATAATGAAATTGATCCAATTTCCTTGCTTTAAGGAAATCGACCATGCAAGGACCGATTTCCTCCCGTTTTGATTTTTTAAAACTTAAATTAATATATTTAATTTTATATCTAAATAATCTAATTAAGATAAAATTTTAAACATAAATTAATTAGAAGGTGATAAATTTTATGATGATTTTAGTTGAGTTTTTTAAAATAAAACTTTATCTAGTGAAAATTATCTTAAAAATTAATAAATCGAATTAATCTTGATATCTGTACTTCGGTAATTCTCGATGTTCATATTTTTAAAAACAACATATTTTTCTAATAATTATGGTGGTTTCATATTCAATTTTCTTATCGAAATCCGGTGACGCCCTGTCGGAGTACGCACGTCTGAAGACAATATTAGAGTTATGTTAGTAATGTAATAGTGTCTGTAAATAAAAATTAATATATTATTAACATAATTATAGTACTATAAAAACTTGATTATTTATAAATAAGAGTTAATTTAATAGATGAGTCAAATTAAAAATCTAATGGTAAGATGAACGCGGTGATGATATAACCTGGCATCTTAACGTGGTCATGCGATAACCCCCTTCAAGTTGCGTCCCACAAACACTCTGCATTAACTTAAGGTTATCGCGATAGGTATCCTTTTGGCCGGGGTTATGTTACTCCCATTTATTAAATAATCGGGTTTCTAAAGTATCAAGATTATATTAAAAATATACAAGTGTCTCTAAATAAAAAATAATAATTAAAAGTATTCATATTTTATGTAAATATTAAATATAATTATTTTTTATTTAGAGATATTATTATATTATTAACATAACTCTGGTATTGTCTTTAGACGTGCGTACTCCGATAGGATGTCACCATATTAGTTGAATTTTTTAAAATAAAAATTTATTAAGTGAAAATTACCTTAAAATTTAATAAATCAAATTAATCTCGATATCCGTACTTCAGTATTTCTCGATGTTCATATTTTTAGAATCAACATATTTTTCTGGTAATTATGTAGGAGTGTCAATTGGACCGGGCTGGCCTCGAAGCCCGGCCCGATTTTAACTGGGCTTGGGCCGGAAAAATTAGTCCGTTCAAATTTTTTGGCCCGGCCCGGAAAGGAATAGGGCCGGGCTTGGGCTTTGTGAGGCCCGGCCCGAAAATTTTAAATATAAATATATTTTATATTAAATATAAAATTTATACTTAGAAAGATGATTATATTTATTTTTTTCTACAATAAATCTACTAAAAATATAATCTTTTATAAATTAAATGTTAATATAGATATAAGTAAAATATATATTATTTTTTATAGATATATTATTGTAGATATATTAAAATTATATATAATAAAGATAAAAATAATAATTTTCTTATATATTTCGGGCCGGGCCGGGCTTAACCGAGCTTTTCCTAGGCCGGGCCGGGCCACCCATACTGGGCCACCCATACCGGGCCTATCCTCGGGCCTTGGCTGGGCCCGGGCCGGCTCTTAGAAAACCGGCCTGGTCTAGGCCCGGCCCATTGACACCTCTATAATTATGGTGATATCAATTTTATTACCGAAGTCCGATGACACCCTGTTGGAGTACGCACGTCTGAAGACAATATCAGAGTTATGTTAATAATGTACTAGTGTCTCTAAATAAAAAATAATATATTACTAACATACTTTTGGTACTATAAAAACTTGATTATTTAATAAATAAGAGTTAATTTAATACATGGGTTAAATTAAAAATCTAAGTTATTTTTTATTTAGAGATACTTTTATATTATTAATATAATCTTGATACTTTAGCAACCCGAATATTTAATAAATGGGAGTAACATAACCCCGACCAAAAGGATACATGTCACAATAACCTTAAGTTAATGCAGAGTGTCTGTGGGACGCAACATTGAAGGGGGCTATCGCATGACCACGTTAAGGTGCCGAGTTATATCATCAACGCCTTCATCCTATAACCATTAGATTTTTAATTTAACCCATCTATTAAATTAACTATTATTTATTAAATAATCAAGTTTTTATAGTACCAAAATTATATTAATAATATATTATTTTTTATTTAAAGACACTATTACATTATTAATATAACTCCGATATTATCTTCGGACGTGCGTACTCCGACAGGGTGTCACCGGACTTCGGTAACAAAATTGAATATGAAACCACCATAATTATCAGAAAAATATGTTGATTATAAAAATATGAATATCAAGAATCACCGAAGTACGGATATCGAGATTAATTTGATTTATTAATTTTTAAAGTAATTTTCACTTGATAAAATTTTATTTTAAAAAATTCAACTAAAATCATCATAAAATTTATCACATTCTAATTAATTTATGTGTAAAATTTTATCTTAATTAAATATTATTTAGATATAAAATTAAATACATTAATTTAAGTTTCAAAAAATCAAAACGGGAGGAAATCGGTACTTGCATGGCCGATTTCCTTAAAGCAAGGAAATCGGCCACTGCAGGTCCGATTTCCTTGCTTTAAAGAAATCGGCCACTACAGGGCCGATTTCCTTGCCACTGCAGGTCCGATTTCACTATTTTATAGTTTTTTTTTTAAACGGCCACGCCCGCCACGCACGGACGCGGCCGTTGACGGTCAAAGTGTGTTATTCTGCAAATTAAAATTTTAAGTGTTTTATTCACCTAATAAAATTTTGAAACTGTGGAGGCTATTTCTAGCCTCCTAGACCTGCGGGCCCATACAAGCCCAGTACGGCAGATATTGACCCAACGATGCTCCGACCGCCACGCCACGTGTCTTCGGATCTAGCTCAAGCCCTTCCGAACACCTTCTGACAGCCAAAGCACTCAAGGGTCTTCGAAGGAGATCTCCGGATAGCTCCCAGCCTGTTCGGTCTAGGCATGGCCTACCGAACATGCCCTGCTCGAAGTACGCTGCGGCTCCCTCAGCACAAGCTGCGCCTCCGAGTACCGAGCATACAACACAGCTGTCGAACAGGCCCCCTGTTCGGCACCTCCTGACCAAGGAGAGCAGGGAGCCTCCTCGCCTCCCAATGGCGGTTATATATTGCCACAGCGCTGCGCACGCCCCACGTTCAAGGGAGCATTCACCGCAAGGGTCCACAACGAGCGCCTCAACGTGTAACCTCCCCGCTAAGGACGCTAACCGGCGCGCCCTTTCAGGCATCATCAAACGACAAGCACACCCAACCGTTTCGGAACCTTCGCCTATAAAAGGCACAGGTGTACCCCATGCAAACGTAACGCAACTCTTGCCATACACTTACCTCCATGCGAGGCACACACCAGCGAACCCTTCTTCTTCAAGCCTTTCTATAGACATTTGACTTAGGCATTGGAGGTATAACACCCCGACGTGGAATATCGGAGCAGAATTACAGTTATTAAATAGTACAGAGCGAGAAATAGATAACAAACCATTGCACAAATGGAATAATACCAAATAAACTCAAATTTCATTAATAATCCACCAACCTCCATTTCAATCACTAATAACTCATCAAACTTCATGAACTAACTATTACATCAACGTATCAGAGCCAAAACTAGGGCCCAGAGTACTTTAATCAAACTCAAACTAATACATATTGACTGATTGACTACTAAACTAACTAACTACTACGTCATGACAGCTGATCGGGTCACTCCTGAGCAACGTCCTCATCAGTCCCATCCTCGTGAGTGTGGTCATCATCCGACTCACCTGAACACATGAAGAAAAATACGCAGGATGAGCGAATAACGCCCAGTAGGACTTAATATTGCATGAGAACAAGCATACTTTAAATAGTTAATGTTTTAAATGGCAGGATATCTTAGAGAGAATAGTCATGTATAGCACGTAATGATAACAAGAGAACGATGGCACTAGTATAGGGAAAACAACATAACGACAACGATAATAGAATGGCCATGTAACGATAATAGCACGTAACGATAGCACTTGTATAGCACTTGACTAGCTTGCACTTGTATTGATAGCACTTTGATTGTCATAGATTAATCTAGATAGTTTAATGTCACCGGATACATGCCGTACACATCCCGGATCATTTTAACTCCCATGGGCAATGGCACTTTTCGGGCGCTTCTCCCAGGACCAGATCGCCCCATTGCACTGGCATTAGTCATTTCTTTATCTTAGACAATCACACGAATGGTCAAGAGAGTACCAAGAAAAGATGAGAGTAGTAGACGAAATAGATGAGAGTGTAGAGAGAACGTGAACAGATGAGAGGATATAGATAGTAGACGAGATAGGGGCAGTATCGTAAAACATCGTTAAACCACGATAGTAACAGTTGCGCGGCACCAGGTCGGGTACCAACAGTCTAGTAGAAGTCGTAACCGCCCACTAGCCGTGCTGTAGTGAACACGAGCCTGGTGGTCCGGCATGATCACAAGATAAGGAGAGAACACACTAAAGCCATGGATCATACTGATCCCTAAGGGTGTAATGGGTATTAGGGTACAACCAGCTCGTCGGCTAAGGACGTGCGTTAAAGTCAAGAAGACTTACGGAGGCCTTAACAAGGAGTCCCTGGTCTAGTCAGGAGTCTTCCCGGTGGAGAGGTGGTCCAAGTCAAGAGAAAGTGTATAGAAACTGGTCCATCGTGCTTCGAGTGCTCGAAGGCCAAGGGAAAAGGTAACAGTGTGTAACGCGCACGAAAAAACGAAGACAAGTGTAATTATTTAAAAATAGGGAATTTAGTAATTTATTTCACTAAATTACCAGATACGTTATTGCATAATTTAACAGGTTTAATGGCAAACATGATGGTTAAGTGTGTGCAAGTGTAGATGTATCAAAAGAACAAGTATGATTGTGCATAATAGCTTTTAGATTAATTAAATCCATGTAATAATGCTCTTTATTAATTAACAAGTTATTATCTAGCATGTCAGCACTTAAACAGAGTCAAATTGACATAAAGACAAGGTTATATATGTAAATCTTATGTTCTGGTCGCATTACTGAGGTTGCGACGTCAGCCTCTGTCGCGTTCAGGTCGCGATAGAACTAACCGGCGTGTTCAGGGATCAGGTCGCGACGCAGGGCATTCAGGTCACGGCCCACAGGGTTGTCGCATTAAGGCCATCATGACGCCCATGCAAGTCCGTTCCGTCGAACCGGTGCTGGGGGTAAATCGGAGGGCAGGTCGCGACCAGTCGACCTGTCGCGTTCAGGTCGCGACGGGTCCTGGTGTCGCGACCCCCTCTAAAGTCGCGGCGGATCGGGCCGTCGCGATCTCAGGGAGTGGCCCGAGCCCAGAAAAGGGGTTTTGCCCTTTTTCCAGGTGGGTCTACATGACACAGGGCAATTCAAAATTCGATATAAAATCATACAGTGTTCCAAAAGCATGAACCAATTTTAAATGAGAGTAGACATGGAGATCTATCACAGGGCATGGTTAATTAGAAAATAGTCATGTATAGAGCATGCTTTGACTAGGTTATTTTTCGTTAACCTAAACATGTATAGTCAAGAACAACGATTTAATTCGCAAGGTATGCTCAATGGAATTTGGGCAAACTGGGCTTGTTAAAACCCTAACCACATGCAGTATTTATGGTGATTTTATCATGGTATGAGCATGAGTAGATTCAAGGTTTCAAGCAAAACATGAAGGTTTGGCAAGACATGTCAACAGAGATTTGGGCATTTAATTCGCCCTCATGCAAGAACGAAAAAGGGCGAAACAAGAGGGCTTTTGAAAAGGATCATGAAGACTACCTAGGGTAATTTTTATACAAATTTAGCTTGAGAGATTGCCTACCTTTCTGTGTTGACAAGAGAACTAGGGTTTGATGACGAAAAATGAAGAAGAAAAGTCAAGCTCTAGCCCTTCTCCTCCAAGCTCCCACGTCCCAAATCGCCTCCTCTTTGTCTCCCAAGGCTCTAGACACGAACTAGGGTTGGGTGGGGGCGAATTGGTAGAGTTTTAATGGCTAGTAGAGTCCTAACTTGCCAAAACTCTTCCTTTCTCTATTAAATCCGAATTTCCTTCTTTATTTCCTTCTCTCTTTGCCATTATCTCCTAATTTGGATTGGGAAGAGAGCCAATTTCGTGGCTAAGGGTTTAGGTTGGGGTAAGGATTGTTGTTTTGGATATTTATGGGTTAATTAGTATTTATCTTAACCCTTTACTATTTATTAATTAATTACATATGAATTTAAATTAATTATTCCCTATCCCATGAAGGCTTCTCTCAATTGGCCCAACACTCCATGTTAGGACCATTAATACAACCCATTTCAATTTAGCTTATGATATATTTTTTAATTCCTTTTATTCCATTTATTCTCTCTTTATTCTAATTAAATACACATATCTCACTTATAAAAATAAAATTTTATTTTATTTAGATTTTTAAAAATCAAGGGTGCTACATCCTCCCCCTCTTAAAAGAATTTGGTCCCCAAATTCATATGATCGTGAGAGGAAGAGTGACTTACTGAATAACCCCGGATAATTCCATCGCATTAGTGCTTCGGGTTCCCACGTGGCTTCTTCAACTTCGTGATTTCTCCATAGTATCTTTACCACGGGTATAGCTCGATTCCGAAGCTGTTGCATCTTCTTGTCCAAGATCTTCACCTTTCTTCATAGGTCATGTCTTTGTTTAAGATAATGTCATCATAGCTGATTACGTGTGACGGGTCATACACGTATTTCCTTAGCATTGACACATGAAATACGTTGTGTACGGTGGAGAACTGGGGAGGTAGTGCTAGTCGGTACGCCACCTCGCCAACTCTATCCAACACTTCAAATGGACCTATGAATCGCGATCTTAGCTTACCTTTCATCCCAAACCTTTGAAATTCTTGGGTCGGGGATACCTTCATCATCACATGATCTCTGGCTTGAAATTCTAAGTCCCTTCTTCTTTTATCAGCATAGCTCTTCTGCCTGGACTGAGCTACCTTAATCCTTTCTCAGATAATCTGTACATCTCTGCTAGTGCTCTGCACCATGTCTGGTCCTAACCATTGCTGTTCTCCTACTTCATTCCAGCACACTGGCGATCTACAACTTCTGTCGTACAATGCTTCAAATGGTGCCATCTTAATGCTTGCCTGATAGCTATTGTTGTAGGCGAATTCAATTAGGGACAGTTGTTCATTCCAATACCCTTCAAAATCTATAGTGCAGGCACGAAGCATGTCTTCCACTATCTGGTTGGTCCTTTCTGTCTGTCCATCCGTCTGGGGGTAGAAGGCAATGCTGAAATTGAGCTTAGTGCTCAATGCAGTCTCAAGTCCCTTCCAGAATCTAGAAGTGAATCTGAGGTCACGATCTGAGACTATGGATACGGGGACTCCATATAGTCTTACTATTTCTTTTACATACAGTTCTGCAAGTACATCAACACTCCATGTACTCTTAATGGCAAGGAAATGTGCAGACTTAGTCAAACGGTCCACAATGACCCAGATAGCATCGAGTCCACCACGAGTTCGGGGTAAACCCATGATGAAATCCATGCCGATACTTTCCCACTTCCACTTGGGTATGTCCAGGGGTTTGAGTACACCCGCAGGACGACGATGTTCAGCTTTTACCTGTTGACAGGTGAGGCAGTGTGCGGCTTGCTCAGTCACCTCACGCTTCATGTTTGGCCACCAAAATGACCTTTTCATATCCTGGTACATCTTGTTGCGCCTGGGTGTATGGTATACTTGGTCTTGTGGGCTTCATCCATCAGCTTCCTTTTAAGCTCCTCATTGTCAGGTACGCATGTCCTGGCATGGAATAATATTCTCCCATCTTCAGCGATAGAGAAATCCGACTTGTCAGCTATGGTCTCCCTGACTCTGACTAGAACGGATCATTTGCCTGCTCTTTGATCTCGACAAATATGTCGGGTTGATCTCTTAAATTGGCAACTATCACCTTATCACTTCTTTTCTCAATGTTCAGATCCAGACAGGCAAATTGTTCAAGTAATTGCATCTCGCCCATGACTAGACAAGATAACGAAGCGACTGGCTTCCTACTAAGTGCATTAGCTACTGCATTACCTTTTCCTGGGTGATATTGAATGTTGAAATCAAAGTCCTTTAGATACTCCAGCCATCTTCTTTGTCTCATATTAAGCTCCTTCTGAGAAAATAGGTACTTCTGACTCTTGTGGTCGGAGTAGATAATAAATTGCTCACCATAGATATAGTGCCTCCATATCTTTAGCGCAAATACCACCGCAGCTAGCTCTAAGTCATGGACAGGATAATTAACTTCATGTGGCTTCAACTACCTTGAAGAATAAGCTATCACATTTTCATTCTGCATTAACACGCAGCCTAAACCGATTCTAGATGCATCAGTGTAGATTGAGAATCCTGCACCCTCGACTGGTAATGCGAGGACAGGTGCAGATGTTAACAATTGCTTCAGGGTCTGGAAGCTCTTCTCACACTCCTTTCTCCAGACATAGGGGTTCTCTTTCCGCGTAAGGTGTGTAAGAGGTACAACTATCTTGGAGAAGTCTTTTATGACCGTCTGTAGTAACCAGCCAGTCCAAGAAAGCTTCTGATCTCAATGACATTAGTTGGTCTTTCCCAATTTAGCATAGCTTCAACCTTGGAAGGATCGACATCGATACCATCCTTGGAAATAACATGGCCTAGGAATGACACCTCCTCGAGCCAGAGTTCACACTTGCTCAATTTGGTGTAGAGTTGGTTGTCCGGCAAGATCTGCAGAGCAATCCTCAGATGCTCCTCATGCTCTTCCTTAGTCTTGGAGTATATGAGAATATCGTCAATAAAGACCACGACGAACTTGTCGAGGTAGGGCCGATAGATGATGTTCATTAGTTGCATGAAAGCTGCAGGTGTAACACCCGAAGAATTTAGTGATTTAAAAAAAAACTTTGGAAATAAGGAGGATAAAGTAAATAAACATATTAGAGAGACTTCCAACACCATGTATTAATGACCCATTAACAAGATTGGGCCAATAGAGCACATTGGCCCAAGGATATAAACAAACTAGGACAAGAAATTTCCCAGAAATTCGTGTATGTAATTATGCCATAATTGGAGGGCAAGTTAGGTTAAAATTAAGGTAATTAGTCATGCAAGGTAAGCCAAACCGAACCCAACCCCAATTGGTGGTTTCCTAAACCATTACTACCTCCTTTGGAGGAAAGAGTACCAGATTTTTGGAAAATAGGGAACTGAATTCGCAGCCCCTTTCCTAGTCTCATTAGGACTCTTAACTACAACCTAAATCTATAAGAATCTCATCCTCAAACTCTTGGGAAGGTTTAACAACGAGTTGGGGTCGTTTGGAGGCAGGCTAGAGCTTCTGAGGAAAAGGAGAAAGGCTGGGAACCTAGAGCTTCATCCCCTCATCCTCTGTTGCGTCCAGAACATCGACTGGTCTTAGATCTTCATAAAGGTAGGTGTTCTCGGCCAAGATTAAAGAAAACAAACACCATCATGTAGTTCTTGAGTCTAGGTTCATTTTCAATTGGTTTGACTGGTTTTCATGAAGTATACATTGAGTATTCGTGATTTTCCGGAAATCTCGCACAATTAGGGCTTTTCCTGTTCTTCTTATTATGCACATGATTAAAGGCCGAATTTGACTAAACTTATTCATGAAAGTTCTTCCAAATGAAGTCATGATCATCTTCTATGTTGGACATTTTGTCCAAAAGTCCTTCGTTAGAGAGTTAGGAGCATGACAAGAGAGTCTCTGCATGATGCTATGATTTCGGGCTACATTTGATTTTTGTTATTTACATATTTTATCGGGATTCGAGACCGAATTAGATCAAACCATAAACATCAAGTTCTTTTACTAGTTGTCCTCGTCATCTTTTGTGTTTAACACTTTGTATAAATGTCATTCGTTAGAGAGTTATAAGAGGTTAAAGTGAATCGCTGCATGATACGTATTTTCTGGTTACACCTGACCATGTGTTTTGTTCTGGAAGGGCCACTAGTGTCGACACTACTTGAGGTAGTGTCGACACACTATCCCAAAATTGTCCAGATGGTGTTCTGGGAAGGTCTCTAGTGTCGACACTACTTGAGCCAGTGTCGACACACTGTCCCAAAACCACCCAGATGATGTTCTGGGAAAGCCTCTAGTGTCGACACTACTTGAGCCAGTGTCGACACACTGTCCCAGTTGACCCAGAAGGTTTTCTGGAAAACTGATCTAGTGTCGACACCACCTGTGCTAGTGTCGACACACTGTCCCACATCTGCCAGAAGGTTTTCTGGAAACTGTCTCTAGTGTCGACACTACCTGATCTCGTGTCGACACTACTTGACCTTTTTGTCTTGTTTTTGATGCACTGTGTCGACACTACCTGAACTAGTGTCGACACTACCTGACCAGTTTTGCATGATTTTGTCCTGTGTTTGAAGCCCTGTGTCGACACCACTTGAACTAGTGTCGACACTACCCTTACAAGAATTTGCATATTTTGGGTTCAATCATTACATGAGGTCTACTAGCATGTGCATGATGTTATATAGTATGCATGGACCTAAAATAAATCAACCCATTGAAAAATAGTAATGATAGGAATACGATTCTAATGTGTAATTGTGATTGATCTTATGTCCATTGGATTATCTTGTGATCTTGCTTATTGTCAATTGATAAGATAAGAATATGATATGAATGTATGAATGAATACATGTTAGTGTGGACGTGTTAGTGGTGTTAATGTTATGATTTGCATATGAGTTTCATGGTTACATGTTTTCCGGTGTTCAATTGATTATTTGTCATATGCATACATGTTAGGAAAGAACATGTTCTACATACGATCTGTCTTTAGAAACATCCTCATGTGAAGACAGTAATGATCTATGAAACATAAGATACGTCGTTATCCTGCCTTGTTCTTTTGAGCTGTTTGTCATTCCTTGACTGTATGAATGATCATGTTCCTTTTACTACGAGCTTGATGTTGAAACTCTGTGGCCATAATATGAATCTGTTTGTTCGGCACAACGTGGGACTCCGGTCCAAAACATGATCCAATGCCTGTGCAATAGGGGCCCTGTCTAGTCCTGGGGAGGAGCGCCCCAACGTACTTGTTAACCGCAGGAGTATGGACTCTTCGTGCTTGGCATAGCACACTGACATGCAAGATTGTGAAAATGTGCCTCCTGTTTGACATGATAAGTTTGACTTGACATGATTGATACGTTTGTTCTTGTGAACACATGAGCTCTGCTTGAATATGGCCAATCTCTTCTGACATGATTTTATCTTGAATTATATGTTCATTGTATATGGAACTCGACATTTGATCTGATATGATATCCGTTCTACCTTGCTATTTGATCTGTTAGTATTGCATACATTGTCATCATACTCATGTGCATATCTGCCTATTTAAAATGTTAATCATGTATATTAGTGCCCACGTTATTGAGATGTAATCCTACTGACTAGTTCGCTCACCCCTATCATCCTGCCCTTTTTCAGGTAGTGATGAAGAACCCGTGGAGTCAGATGGAACTGGGCAAGAGTGACGAGCACCTGTCATATGAATAGTTGTCAGTTTAGGAATAGAAATTTAAGTAGTTGATGTATTAGAGAAACGTTGTTATTTGATTAATAAACCTTTTCAGTTGATTATTCTTATGTGAGGTTGTATCTAGTTGAATGAAATGAAATTAAGAGTACCTTTGATGATGTTATTATGATCTGAAAAGTGTTGTTATATTCAATTGTGACTCTGCGCTATTCAACTGTGATACGTCTGTTTGTATCGTTCACGTCCCCCGGTATTTATTCCGCTGCTAAATATCAGGGCGTGACAGCAGTAGCATTGGTTAGTCCAAAAGGCATGACTACAAATTCGTAATGACCGTACTTGCTCCTGAAAGGTGTCATGTAAATGTCTGCATCCTTTATTCTCATCTGATTATATCCCGATCTAAGGTCAATCTTAGAAAAATATTTAGCTCCAAATATCTGATCAAATAGTTCATCAACACGTGGCAAAGGGTACTTGTTCTTGATAGTGAGATTGTTCAACTGCCTATAATCGATACATAACCTCATAGATCCGTCCTTCTTCTTGACAAACAACACTGGTGCTCCCCAAGAAGAAGTACTTGGTCAGATAAAACCATTTTCTAGCAACTCCATCAATTGTTCTTTCAATTCTTTCAATTTAGCGGGGGACATCCTGTAGGGTTGGCGTGATATCGGTGCAGCTCCAGGTTTGAGATCAATTGAGAAATTCACATCTCTCTCTGGTGGGATGCCTGGCAGCTCATCGGGAAATACATCAGGATATTCTTGCACTATATGAATGTCTGTTATCTTAGTTGCTTTCTTCTCACCTACAATTGCGGCAAGAAATGCCACACAGCCCTTTCTTATCATGTTTTGTGCTTTTATGGCAGAGATGAGAGACAAATGCCTCTTGTGTCTACGTCCCGTAAAGGTCAATTTAGGGAATTCACTAAAGGAGATTTTCCCTCTTTTACAATCCACGATAGCCCCATACGTGGATAGCCAATCGGCTCCCAGAATTACATCGTAGCCTTCCATAGGCATACAGATCAAGTCTGCTCTAAGATTGAGTTCACCAATCTTAACATCAGCTAATGAAAAGTATTTGTTGAGTTGAGCTTTTTCTCCCAGTGGTGTTGTGACAGGTAATTTAAATTGCATAGATGCAGGTTTTTCAGTTAATGTATCAGCAAATGCTTATGATATGAACGAATGTGTTGCGCCAGTATCAAATAAAACAAATGCTGATTGAGAAAAGACTGGTAGTGTACCTTCGAAGACTCCACCCTCCTCGGTGGTTTCCACTTCTTTCAAGGCCTGAAGTCGGCCGGGCTTTCTCTGTCCCACAGGACGCTTCTCATTCTCCTTCAGCAATGGACATTCGGGAATCCGATGATCTCGGCTCCCATAATGAAGGCATGCACCTGCCTTCCTCCAACACTCTTCTGTAGTGTGACCCAGCTTGTCATAGTGCTTGCATCTCGGTTTATTGTTTAGGGCAGTAGGAGTGGGGACTTTGGGTTTCCTCTCCTGGCTTGTTCCATCGGTTATACTTAACGGCCTTTTCTTTCCGTTAGTAGGCTTGCTCGGTGCTCCAGATGGCTGCTCCTTCTTGACCATTCTGTCCTTGATGCGATCAGTGAGATCGGTCGCATCTTCTAGTAATTGTGCCCTTCTAACCATTTCTGGATAAGTTTGAATGTCCATAGGTGCCAGCTGTGTGATATACGCGGCCTGAGTCCATTAAGAAAGCGTTTTGCCTTCATTCTTTCATTGCCTACCAAGTGATTGGCATAGCGCGCCAACCGAGAGAACTGAGCTTCATACTCAGCCATAGTAAGATTCCTCTGCTTGAGGGCTTCAAATTCAGAGGCTTTCCTTTCTTGGACTCGTTCTGAAAAATACTTGGAGTTGTAATGCTCCTTGAACTCATTCCATGTGAATTGTGCATCTGCCCTTGTAGCTTCAATGGACTCCCACCACGCACGGGCGTCCCTTACAAGCTGGAATGTTGCTAGTAATAGCTTGTCACCATCCGCGCACTGCATAACGCGGAAAATGCATTCAATCTCTTTCACCCAATTCTCTGCCTCGTCAGGGTCAGTGGTCCCAATGAATTGAGGTGGGTTCAAGTTGCAAAAATTCCGGTGCAAGTCTCCAGCACCACGGTTATTGTTGTTATTGGCTCCAACAGCCTAGAGCAATGCCTGAGTCAGTTACTGTATGGTTTGCTGCATGTCACGGAGTTGAGCACGCTCCACTGCCATTGCTATTGCTTATGTTCCTTAAAAAAGAATGTAAATATAAGATAATGGTTTTGCACTAAGTTTGTATGTGTGTGAGTTTATTTTATCTTATTACCCTTGGTTCTCCCATCTCACATAAGTACGGAATTAGACTCTAAGTCAAGGCAGGTCAAACCTAGATCATCCTATACTTAAGAATACCTAGGCTCTGATACCACATAACTGTAACGCCCCGACGCAGAATATCGGAGCAGAATTATAGTTATTAAATAGTACAGAGCGAGAAATAGATAACAACCCATTGCACAAATGGAATAATACCAAATAAACTCCAATTTCATTAATAATCCACCAACCTCCATTTCAATCACTAATAACTCTCAAACTTCATGAACTAACTATTACATCAACGTATCAGAGCCAAAACTAGGGCCCAGAGTACTTTAATCAAACTCAAACTAATACATACTGACTGATTGACTACTAAACTAACTAACTACTACGTCATGACAGATGATCGGGTCACTCCTGAGCAACGTTCTCATCAGTCTCATCCTCGTAAGTGTGGTCATCATCCGACTCACCTGAACACATTAAGTAAAATACGCAGGATGAGTGAATAACGCCCAGTAGGACTTATATCTCATGAGAACAAGCATGCTTTAAATAGTTAATGTTTTAAATGGCAAGATATCTTAGAGAGAATAGTCATGTATAGCACGTAACGATAACAAGAGAACGATGGCACTAGTATAGGGAAAACAGTACAACGAGAACGATAATAGAATGGTCATGTACGATAATAGCATGTACGATAGCACTTGTATAGCACTTGACTAGCTTGCACTTGTATTGATAGCACTTTGATGTCATAGATTAATCTAGATAGTATAATGGCACTGGATGCATGCCGTACACATCCTTGATCATTTTAACTCCCATGGGCACTGGCACATTTCGGGCGCTCCTCCCAGGACCATCGGCCCCATTGCACTGGCATTAGTCATTTCTTTATCTTAGACAATCACACGAATGGCCAAGAGAGTACCAAGAAAAGATGAGAGTAGTAGACGAAATAGATGAGAGTGTAGAGAGAACGTGCACAGATGAGAGGATATAGATAGTAGACGTGATAGGGATAGTATCGTAAAACATCGTTAAACCACGATAGTAACAGTTGCGCGGCACCAGATCGGGTACCGACAGTCTGGTAGAAGTCGCAACCGCCCCTAGCCGTGCTATGAACACGAGCTGGTGGTCCGACGTGATCACAAGATAAGGAGACAACACACTAAAGCCATGGATCGTACTTATCCCTAAGGTGTAACGGTATTAGGGTACAACCAGCTCGTCGGCTAAGGACGTGCGCCAAAGTCAAGAAGACTTATGGAGGCCTTGACAAGGAGTCCCTAGTCCAGTCAGGAGTCTCCCAGTGGAGAGGTTGTCCAGTCAAGAGAAAGTGTGTAGAAACTGGTCCGTCGTGCCTCGAGTGCTCGAAGGCCGAGGGAAACGGTAACGGTGTGTAACGTGCACGAGAAAATGAAGACAAGTGTAATTATTTAAAAATAGGGAATTTAGTAATTTATTTCGCTAATTACCAGATACGTTATTGCATAATTTAACAGGGTTTAATGGCAACATGATGGTTAAGTGTGTGCAAGTGTAGATGAATCAAAAGAACAAGTATGATTGTGCATAATAGCTTTTAGATTAATTAAATCCATGTAATAATGCTCTTTATTAATTAACAAGTTATTATCTAGCATGTCAGCACTTAAACAGGGTCAAATTGACATAAAGGCAGGGTTATATCTGTAAATCTTATGTTCTAGTCGCATTACTGAGGTTGCGACGTCAGCCTCTATCGCGTTCAGGTCGCGACAGGGCTAACCGGCGCGTTCAGGGATCAGGTCGCGACGCAGGGCATTCAGGTCGCGGCCCACAGGTCTGTCACATTAAGGCCATCGCGACGCCCATGCAAGTCGCGTTCCATCGAACCGGCGCTGGGGATGAACCGGAGGGCAGGTCGCGACCAGTCGACCTATCGCGTTCAGGTCGCGACGGGTCCTGGTGTCGCGACCCCCTCTGAGGTCACGCCGGATCGGGCCGTCGCGATCTCAGGGAGTGGCCCGAGCCCAGAAAAGGGTTTTTTTCCTTTTTTTCTAGGTGGGTCTACATGACACAAGGCAATTCAAAATTCGATATAAAATCATACAGTGTTCCAAAAAGTATGAAACCAATTTTAAATGAGAGTAGACATAGAGATCTATTACAAGGCACGATTAATTAGAAAATAGTTATGTATAGAGCATGCTTTGACTAGGTTACTTTTCGTTAACCTAAACATATATAGTCAAGAACAATGATTTAATTCGCATGACATGCTCAATGGAATTTGGGCAAACTGGGCTCGTTAACCCTAACCACATGCAGTATTTGTGGTGATTTTATCAAGGCATGAGCATGAGTAGATTCGAGGTTTCAAGCAAAACATGAAGGTTCGGGAAAGGCATGTCAACAGAGATTTGGGCATTTAATTCGCCCTCATGCAAGAACGAAAAAGGGCAAAACAAGAGCTTTTGAAAAGGATCTTGAAGTCTACCTAGGGTAATTTTTATACGAATTTAGCTTGAGAGATTGCCTACCTTTCTGTGTTGACAAGAGAACTAGGGTTTGGTGATGAAAAATGAAGAAGAAAAGCCAAGCTCCAGCCCTTCTCCTCCAAGCTCCCACGTCCCAAATTGCCTCCTCTTCACCTCCCAAGGCTCTAGACACGAACTAGGGTTGGGTGGGGGCGAATTGGTAGAGTTTTAATGGCTAGTAGAGTCCTAACTTGCTAAAACTCTTCCTTTCTCTATTAAATCCGAATCTCCTTCTTTATCTCCTTCTCCCTTTGCCATTATCTCCTAATTTGGATTGGGAAGAGAGCCAATTTTGTGGCCAAGGGTTTAGGTTGGGGTAAGGGCTCTTGTTTTGGATATTTATGGGTTAATTAGTATTTATCTTAACTCTTTACTATTTATTAATTAATTACATACAAATTTAAATTAATTATTCCCCATCCCATGACGGGCTTCTCTCAATTGGGCCCAACACTCCATGTTAGGACCATTAATACAACCCATTTCCAATTTAGCTTAATGGGTATTACTTTAATTTCCTTTATTCCTTTATTCTCTCTTTATTCTAATTAAATACATTTATCTCACTATAAAAATAAAAATTTTATTTTATTGGATTTTTAAAATCAAGGTACTACAGGAGGGTTCCCCCCGGTTCTTCAACCAGGCCCCCCTAATCCTGTTCTGGTCTTGCAGACTACCGTCCGCACCAGTGACCGTCTTCCTTCATCTCTTAGTGGAGGCCTGTTTGGCTCCAGCCCAAACAGGAAAAACACCACCACACTTTTGGCACCGTCTGTGGGAACGACATTAGCCATGGCTCACGGATGTTCCTCTCACCAGAACCCAGGCAGTAGGGCGACGAGGTCTCGACAGTCGCGTGCAGATTCACACGACAAAGTCCCCCCTATTGACGTCGCCATCGCCCCCATCGGTGCAACCGGTGATGTGCCCGCTGCTGCCGTGCCAGCAACTGCCCTGGAGATTGCGGAGCTCCGGGGGCAGATGCATCATCTGGTAGGGATCTGTCATGGCCTCCAGGCCCAGTTGGCCGCACAGTCGGCCTTGACGGTTCCCCCGCCATCGGAGTAGCATGCGGAATTGTCCCATCGACGATCTCGCGCCCCTCCAGCGCCGCAGGAACAACAGGCAGAATCGCCCCGACAATCGCGTCGGGCCTCGTCGGTGCGTCGAACACCGGAGCGGCAGAACAACTCACCCCGCTGCTTCGTGGTGGTTCTGCCTCCCCCGCATTTCTTCGTGGGCGCCAACTCCCACAGGTCCAGACGCGAGGGCTCCGTGCACTCCGACAGGAGTTAGCAAGACGCCTCTGTTGCATCGTTGATCTGGAGCGCCGCGTGGACGCAATGGTCAAAGGGTAGAGGGCAAAATCTGATAGATGAAGACCTGGACTTCCGCTCCCCGTTTACTGTGGAGATCCTGGAAGCCCGGGTCTCACCGAAGCTACCACTGTCTACCATCGCTCCCTAGGATGGCACTTTCGACCCCGCTGATCACATCCACGGCTTTAAGTCACACATGGTGTTCCACGGAGCATCAGACGCGACCAAATGTCGGACCTTTCCGGCCACCCTGAAGGAGACTGCCCGGATATGGTTCGAAGCCCTCCCAGCGGGCTTCATCTCCTCCTTCCACCAGTTGAAGAAGTCCTTTCGGGACAACTTCCTGGGTGGAAGATTGCAGCCAAGCACTGCGGCTTCGCTCCTGTCTGTTCGGCAGAGGAAGGGCGAAGCGCTCTGGGACTGCGTCAAAAGGTTCCAGGTTGAAGCGTTGCTTGCCTTCCTCTACAGCGGTCGTACGGCGGCAAGCTTGGGTAGACCTCCATATGGATCTATGCTTTTACTAACATGCTGGACTGATCTACACTTTAAGTTTTGTCTAAGCAATGAAATTACAAGCTTGTCCCGGATCATCTCCAAGAGTCCGCTTAAGCACTTGGATCACCTCGTGGGCTTAGAAGGGCGTGTGGCAAACCGGGCGCCACAACTCAAGACGCGAGCGGATTGGCGAGATTTCTTCCGAGATATGCCCGAGAGCGCCTTCTCTTTCATTCCGTCTCCACTTCTTGCCCGGGATGTGCGGACTCGGCTAGCACCTGGTGTGGATTTGCGATTGATTGGGGTGTCTGAATTTGTCCTCTATAATCCACACCACTGCCTCCCTCAACTTGGCATCCCAAGATGCATTTTTGAGGGGCCATCCCACCTCCCACCGATTAAACGACGCGACATCGGCACTAACAATGATGGCGAGGAGGTGAACACCATAAAATCCATATGGAAGGTTTGCACCTTCGTGAGGCCGACTCCAATTGTAGCAGAGATTGAAAATGATTGGATGAATTATGTAAGGGAGCTTAGAAAATTGCGGCCGAAAGTGGCCGTTTGTAAACAACGCGATTGAATCCTTAATGAAAAATAAATTGTTTCCTTAACGCGGCCAAGAATGTCCCTTGAAATAAGATCATTTCTTTCAAATTGCGTGAATTTTCTTCTCAAAACAAAGCCTCGGTTGGCCCTTATAACCGCGTCCATTACAGAGGACGCCTTTCATATGAAAAGCGTCCACCACTGTGGCCGCGAATCAAATTCCAAACCGGGCACGACAATTAGGCTTGTCACCTTCCTATGATGTTCAATGAGAGGGCTAAAGAGATGAAAGAGTTCAAAATGATCAAATTCCCTCTGATGGAGTGCTTGGCGACTCTTATGCGGCGCCACCAATTTGGTGGCGAAACCAGGAAGTAAGACTCTAAAGAATTTGAACATGCCACAGTGAACGCATGTCCTTAAGTTATGGCAAGGTCTTACCATGGTTTGTCTTGTTTCCTTTAAACGCCGACCCTATATGTTTGTCTTGTAGGCCAAAGCACTTCTTCTTTAAATTGCGGCATCCCAACTGGCCGCCTTCCACTACCTTATTCGCGTTCAATCTAGGCGCCGCGTTTTCAAGAGACACGTCCACTTTAGTGTATGCCTTTTCAATTCCCCCTTCAAAATTCAAACGACGCGCCTCTCGGGCTCTGCGCTGGTGCAATGATTGCTTCCTTAAGCGCAGCGAGAACATCAGATGCCTTTCAGGAAAGATTTTCAAATTCGCATCTAGCCTTTGAGATGCATCTTAATTTTAAATTTAAAACACCTAAAAAGTCGTGCCCAAAGCTATGATGACGTTCTGAATCGCGGCGCACGGTCTGGCCGTAATTAAACCAAGAAACGCGTCTCCCTGCGTGCCGCGATTTCGGACATTCCTGAAGCCCGGGGTGACTACTCTGGCCATTCGCTACCGGAGCTCCCCCTTCTCTCCTTTCTCTCCTTCTCTCGATTTCTTCCTCTAACCATCCTCTACTCTCTCCCCTTCTAATCCCCCTTCTAACCGATGGCGAGATGGCGGAGCGAGGGAGGGCGGCTCGTCTGAGGAGACGGCGGCGTCGGCGACAGGAGACGGCGGAGATGGTGGAGGAGATGATGGAGGCCCCAGGAGAGGTCACCATTGTCTCGACGGCGGGGGAGGAGACAACGACGGCCCCGGTCGCGGAGGAAGGCGACGAGGAAGCGCCGGGGCGAGAAGAAGAGGAGGAGGAAGAAGATGAGGCGTGGGAGGAGCGGCGACGGAAGCGCCGCGGTCGTGACATCCCCCTCGGCCGGAAATGGTAAGTCCTCTTTCATCTTAGTTCTGGGTAGAAGGGAAAGGAAAGGGGAAGGCGGTCGGTCGCCGGAGAAGAGGGGGATGCGAATCGTGTCCAGACAGGGGGGTGCGGTTCGTGCCAATGAACCGCGGCGCATTGTCTGGCCGCTTATTGGTTCAGAAAGCGCGACCAAACTGTTGGCCGCAATTTGAGGATTGAAACGTGCCCCTGCTTTGGACGCGTTTCAGGGGTGCTCCCGAAACTGAATGTTTTTAGTTTAATTGTGCACATCTTGCAATTTATAGAGTTCTGACCTTTGTTTTTGAATTGTGTGTGCATTGCAGGGAGTGATGAAGGCGAGGACGATGTGGCCCCTCATCCTGGCTGCGTATCAGGGGATCCCGGATTTCCAGAGAGAGAGAGTCCAGGGGATGGGGTTTGGGTCGGTCTTGGAGATCGAGCCCTTTTTCATAGACCCACCCCTGATCCAGGCGCTGAGGGATAGTGGGATAGGACGAGCAGGGCCTTCCTGTTCCCCTGGGGCCATATGGTCCCGAGCTTGGAGGATGTAGCTCGGATCACCGGGCTACAGGTGGACGGTGAGGTGGTGAGCGACATTACTTATGCCGACTACACCGAGCATGCGCAGGACCTCCTGGGCTTGGACCCCCAGGGAGACGAGGACGGTGATCGGAGGATGATAGGGCGGGTCGCCCTCCTGGAGACACTGGGGCTGGCAGGGGTGCGACCGAGAGCAGGGGAGATGTTGCAGGAGTACATGCAATGGGCGGCAGGACTGGCGTGTGCGGCGTACGGCCACGATCCCGAGGACACGGAGTGGGTGGACCGGGATCTCCGGAGGTTCCTGACTTTCTTCTTCGGCAAGATCGAAGGGTGACGGCATCCACTGCCGATTTCTGGAGCTGATGGAGGACCTAGACCGGGTCGATGAGTACGCCTGGGGTGCGGCCCTTCTGGCTCACACCTTTGCAGACCTCTCCGTCGGCACAGGGAGGGACCACCGTGGGTGGCTTTGCGCCCTTTCTACAGGTAGAAGCTTAGAATTCAATTTCATTTTGACTATGCATTTAAATTTTCTTGCGATTGCTTAAATGGTACTAATCGGTGTGTGCATGTAGGTGTGGAGCTACTACTACCTTCCCCTGGGTAGGGCGACGCAGGTGCGTCCCGATGCGGTGCCACTCGCGCGGAGGTGGCTACCGGTGGTGAGCACGGCCACTTATGGATTCCAACTCGACATCCTCCGTCAGATTATCCGAGATTTCCTGTCACTTCTGGTACGAACCACACCTGACTTTCCATAACTTGTGCAATTGATATGAAATACTTATGTAGCTGAACTCCATGCAGGTC
The DNA here is from genome assembly GCA_014218235.1 of Colocasia esculenta. Lineage (NCBI taxonomy): Eukaryota > Viridiplantae > Streptophyta > Magnoliopsida > Alismatales > Araceae > Colocasia > Colocasia esculenta. Next base: position 121,606 of record JACBKR010000064.1, on the reverse strand, counting down.
GTGTGGGAGCCCTATGTAGGTGTGGGGGATGAGGGTCAGCCATGGGTGGAGAGTGGCCGGCCTCGGTTTGGGCGGGACCTGTGGGTCCATTACCTAAACGAGATCGAACTGCTCCGCCTACGGTTGGCCGCTCAGACTCTGGGGCTACATCAGGCGTGGCTCGAGGTGGAGGAGCCCCGCGGGATTGGACGGAAGACACGAGGGAAGGCAAAGACGGTTGACTGGCATCTCCGCTTTCCCGACCAGTACGCGGACTGGCAGTAGGGCGTCCAGTCACTGGAGTCTGACGTGACCGACAACCTCGCGTACTTGGAGCGCTTCCAGGAGGAGTACGGGGGACGCGACTACATGAGGCCTGCTAGGGTATGCACTTCTAAACTTTATATGCTTCTACTATGTTATGATATTCCAATCAAATGTGTGCATATGCAGAATGCGCGGAATGACCTCATTGACACTCTCTGCGCCCAGCTGGAGGATACAGAGGCACAGTTGGCCGAGGCACGGTTGACCCTAGAGTCACTGGTAATTGTAGAAAAATTGTACCTTCGTTATTTATCTTACCGCCTACTGACTTGACTTTGAAACATTGCAGCGTGCTGCCAGGATGTCAGTGGAGTATGCCGATACTGCTGGTGCTTCTCGAGCCAGAGTGTTCCCGACTTGGAGATGGCCTCCCTTCGTGCGCAGTTGGCGGCGGTGGAGGCCAGGGCAGAGGAGGCGGAGCGCGATCTCTCTGCACGGGTAAGTAACCTTAATCAGACATGCATTGGATTGAACTATTTTCAAGCTTACTATGGTCGTCATTTCTTGCAGTCAGACGAGCTTCAGAGTGCCCTCACACGAGAGACCAACATTCGCGCCGAGGTGGCTGATCTGTCACACAGCTGTCCGGGTTGCGGACCCCGGCCTCCCAGCGGGACGCGGACCTTCCTCGTGACTCCGCAGAGTTACGCTTGAGGCTTTCCTTGGAGCGAGAGGACCACGAGAGGGAGAGAGCTCAATTGGCAGAGTAGCGCAGGGAGGATCGCCGCCAGTGGGAGGAGGAGCGCGGCGGGTGGTCTCAGGAGCGCGAGCGTCTGACGCAGCAGTCAGTGGACGCCCGCACTAGTTTAGCGGTCTCTGAGCGCTTGCGGCAGAGGACTGGTACCGATGCGGACGGGAGCGCGCGAGGGAGCAGGGGCAGTCCAGCGCCTATTCTGGGAGCCTCGTCGCGTCTTCCTCTCAGTATGAGAGGAACGTCCAGGAGGCGCGAGCTGCTCAGGGCTCTACGGGTTCGCATGCCTCCATGAGGCCATCGGCTTCGCGTCTGGCGGTAGACCCGGGCGAGGCCGAGGGCAGCCAGCGTCAGCGGCCTACGGAGGGTGAGGGTGAGAGTGTCCGGCCTACAGGGGAAGATGGCGAGTGTTAGGCCCTTTATCATGATTGTACTTTTTCTTACCTTTTGATGTATGCCCGCTTGGGCTTTTTATGATGATGTACTAGGGGTTGGTCCTCTCCCCTTTTGGCCACACACACACACACACACACACAACACAATATATATATATATATATATATATATATATATATAGAGTAATGCTGTGGTACGGCACCGCCGTACCACAGCCCCACCGTCGGATCTCCATCCGACGGTGTGTTTAAAAAAAAAAAAAAACCGGACCTTGCGTTTCGCGCACCTGCGGCGCGCGAAATGCACAGTCCCGCGTGGGGCCGTTGGATCTGGGATCCAACGGCCCCAGCTCGGATACGGCAGGGCCGCACCCAGTGGCCCTGCCATATCCGAGAATAAGTATATATATATATATATATATATATATATATATCTTCTCTTCCTGTGCCTGCAAATTCACTTGAACAAACAAGTTAAATACCCGTTCCGGCTCAGCCCCTTGCATATGAAACATCATTTTTGGCTTTGTGGATTTGTCAAGGGGCTGCCTTTATTTAAAAGAAGGCAAAAAAATGAAAGGACAACATGATGCAGTAGGACGCATGCATTAGTATTTACATATGAAACGTCGTATCTACACACGACACGAAGAATGCACCGAATATACACGAAATAAGAATGTAGAATGTACAGATCTTTTGGATTTTTTTTAAATATCAGATTTTTTATTTTGGAAATATCTGATTTTTTTTTTGGATTTTGAGAATATCTATTTTATTTTGAGAATATCTAATTTTTTTGGATTTTGAGAATATCTATTTTTTTGGATTTTGAGAATATCTATTTGTTTTTGAATTTTGAGAATATCTTTTTTTGGATTTTGAGAAATATTTTTTTTTAGATTTTGAGAATATCTATTTTTTGGATTTTGAGAATATCTATTTTTTGGGATTTTGAGAATATCTATTTTTTTTTTTTTGAGAATATTTGCCGCAACCTGGCCTGGTCCCTTCTAAGAAGATGCGCAGAACGAAAGGGGCCTGCTCAAATTGGAAATTCATGGCACTTGGATCCGTCAATTACTTGGTTCTCGTTAAGGATGCATTGATTACTCTTGAGTGTATTAGTCAGAGGTTGGACGTGCTTAAGTGGTGCCTTCATCCAAGGTCACTTTTGGCTACGTCCCCCTTGGTTGATCATTGCCTTGCCTTGATCCTAAAACCCACCTGGGGGAGAAGTGAAGAGAGTTCCAGGATGTTTGCCAATGGTTCAAGAAACCTGAGGAAATAGTCACTCCTTCGTCCTAGACTCAGTGAATTTCAGTTTTCTTTTGGGTTTGTGAGGTTCTTTGCACGCTTACGTCCAGGTCCATTTGTGCAGGGACTTTGCCACTCTTGACGTGCTACAATTGATCAGCCTTGTTTTGGCTCTTTGGATTTGGATTTGTCATTGATTTTCTCTTATTTTTCCCTTTTATACCTACGTCCATTGAGCTTCGAACAGATTTGTGAGGTCAATCCTCGGGTTTCCTTTTCTATTGGCAGACTGAAAGGAAGAGAATAGGTAATGCTTTAGGATCTTGGCGCGTCATTGATCTACTTTGGGTTCCGTGCCTCTGGCTTCCAGGGGTTGGGCGTGTATGTGTGTGGATGTCGGCACCTCTGGCTAACTTACCAAGAATAATAAAAACAAATTGTCATCTTTTCATCTTAGGGTCCTTGTGCCACATAGATCCAAACAGCTACCTAGGGGTAGTATTTTTTAAGATACAACCCGTTCCATGGGTGAGAGAGCTCCTCGCCTTCTGCGTTCACTAGCCTATACGAGTTGCCTGGACCTATTGCTTTGATCACGAATGGCCCTTCCCAATTAGGTTGGAGTTTTGACCTGGGACCTCCGGGTTTCACAAAGATTCTTTAATAACCATTTCACCGACCTTAAATTTTCTCTCGATAACCTTCTTTTGATGAAAATGAGCGAGTCTAATTTGGTACACCCTTATATGTTCTGCAGCGACCAGCCACTTCTCGTCTAAGAGTTCCAGTTGTGCTAGGAGCGATTCACGTCGCTCATTGATTGACAAGTCCTTGTCAAGCTGGATTCTTAGCGAGGGAACGAGAATCTCGTATGGTACTACTGCCTCCATCCCGTAGGTGAGGGAGAACGGTGTCTGCCCAGTAGGAGTACGGATTGAAGTGCGGTAGGCCCAGAGAGCTTCTATATGCTTTTCTGGCCAATCCGAGAATCTGTTAGTCTCACACGTCTTCTTAACAATTTTAATCAAGGTTTTATTAGTGGCTTCTGCCTGGCCATTGCCTTGCGGATAATATGGAGATGAATGATGCGATGCAATTTTATACATGTTGCAGAGGTCATGTAGCTCTTGAGATATGAACTGGGGCCCATTGTCGGTGACAATGGTGTCTGGGATACCTAACCTGGTGATGATATTTTTCATGATGAATCTGCACACGGTTGTTGCCTTGACTTCCGCATATGCTTTGGCTTCCGCCCACTTGGTGAAGTACTATGTTGCGATAAGGATATACGATTTGACCTTGCTCTGGGAGTTGGGGTCGCCAAGGGGGCCAATGATGTCGAAAGCCAACATAGCGAAAGGTCATGGGGAGGATATCAGGTGGAGCGAGGAGGATGGAGAATGAATTTTTTCGGCGTGCAGTTGAAACTTGACACATCGACGGACAAAGATGGAACAATCCTCTTCTAGAGTAGGCCAAAAGAAACCTTGCCTAAGGATTTCTTGGCTAGCATTTGACTATTCACATGGCCTCCACAAATGCCTGAATGGGCCTCTTCAACAACCTTTACAGCTTCTTCTTCATCCAGGCATCTAAGCAAAACTCCAGAAAACCCCTTCTATGGAGAGCATTTCCAACCAATGTATACTTTTGGGATAATCTCCTATTTTCTCTTCTCATCGGTTGTGGCTTCCTCAGGATACGACTGGTTTCTGCAATACCCAGATATCTCATAATACCATGGCTTTTCATCATCCTCCATTTCTTCTTCCAGTTCTATCAACATGATCTCGGTTTTACTTCTCCTTTTTGCGTTCTTTAGCACTTTTTCCTTAACCCAGAGAAAGTTAGGATCTAGAATGACGGGAACATGACAGCGCTCGATCTGAATGTTGTCATGATCCCCAGGATAGCACATATCCATGGTTGCGCCAACTGTGGCGAGAGCATCGGCTAGGAGATTCTGATGACGAGGGACATGGACAAAAACTAGCTTGGAGAATAGCTTGGCATAAGCTGAGGCAAGTTCTTGATAGGGCTTGAGTTTCAGATCGCGAGTGACATATTTGGTGAGCACTTGGCGCAAAACCAGCTGACTATCACCTACGATTCGCAGGTGGGTGACACCATAGAAATGGGCGAGCTCCAGACCAGCCAACAATGCTTCATATTCGGCGATGTATTGGTGGCAGGAAAATCCAGTTTATGAGCTCGTGGAATGGTGACACCTTCAGGTGATAGCAGAGCAATCCCGATGCCCTTCCCGTGAGAATTTCAAGCTCCATCAAAATATAATGTCCACATAGATCTGGAAACTCTGAACGGACCGGATCGAATCGGGGAATAGGTGATGAGCGAGATCCCGCTATGGCATAGCCTTAATCGATTTCTTCTGCTGAATATAGGTGATCTCAAACTGAGAGAGAAGCTTTGCCATCGTGCTAGCCTATCAGTTAGAACAGATTTTCAAGGAGAAACTTGATAGGATTCATTCGGGCGGTGAGATGGACTTCGTGAGCAAGAAAATAGTGTTGGGGAATCGTCCCCCCATCGGCAGCCCTCTCTCACACAACTCACACGTAGAGTTTGGAGAAGGGATGGAAGAAGGGAGAAGAAGAACACACAGACACCAGATTTTACGTGGTTCGGAGGCGAGAGCCTTCCTACGTCCACGGCCACAACAGCTTTCAATACTACAACCAGAACTACTTTACAAAGAGAATATACCCCCCCCCCCCCCCCTTTTATATACTGGGAGGTTAGGGCTCCATAATCGAGATTCACATGGACGAAAAAACCACTAACTCAGAACCGCCTCAGAACTGCAAAGTCGCCTGACTTGGGAAAGGAGAAGTCGAATGCCTTGACAGATTCGACTGCTGCAGTCGAATGCTACATTCGACTGCAGACAGGCTCCCACTGCATAAGTCGACTGATGTATTGACTGCTGACTTCAACTGATACATTCGACTGATGCATTCGACTACTGACTTCAACTGATGCATTCGACTGCTTCACTTCTGTAAGCCAAAATTTAGCGACCTGACCCTTGTGAAGATCTGCTAGAGAGTTCGGGCTCCACATTCTAACAAGTAGTGCTTCAGTTTCTGCACTACCCACACGAGCGCGGCACAGGTTTTCTCCATTGCAGAGTACCTTTGCTCGCAGGGGTTGAGAAGCTTAGACAGGTAGTATGCTGCCCTTTCCTTACCTTCTTCGTCAACTTGTGTGAGGACAGCTCCCACCGAATCTTGCAGGACAGATACATAAAGAATAAGAGGCTTACCTGGAATCGGCAGTCTTAAGACAGGGGGATTAGCCAAATAATCCTTAAGTCCGTCAAAAGCCGCCTGACACTTCTCATCCCAACGAAATTCGACTCCCGGCTTGGTGAGGTCGTAGAAGGGTCTACACCTCTGCGAGTGTTGGGAGACGAATCAGCGAATAAACTGCAGCCTCCCGATTAGCCCTCGAACTTCCTTCAAATTTTTAGGAGGAGGCATTTCTCTTATTGCATTTGCCTTGTTGGGATCAATTTCTATGCCCCTCTTGCTCACGATGAAACCTAGGAGCTTACCCGACGAAACACCAAATACACACTTTTTGGGGTTCATCTTCAATTGGTATTCCCTTGCTCTCTGCAAGACTCTCTTCAGAACCCTGGGATGTTCAGCCAACGTCTTAGATTTTACCACCAGGTCATCCACATAAACCTCGATAAAATATGGATCATATCATGAAAAATAGCATCATAGCCCTTTGGTAAGTGGCTCCAGCATTCTTGAGTCCAAACGGCATGACCACATAACAATAAGTTCCCCAAGGCGTAGTGAACGAAGTCTTCTCCTGGTCTTCCTCAGCCAACTTAATCTGATTGTATCCTGAGAAACCATCCATGAAGGAGAGGGTTTCATATCCAGCCGTATTGTCAATGAGCACATCTAGGTGAGGCAGTGGGAAATCATCCTTAGGACACGAGCGGTTGAGGTCCCGAAAGTCGATACAAATTCTAACATTTCCATCCTTCTTCATAACTAGGACGATGTTTGCCACCCAATTCGGATAGAGTACAACTCTAATGAACCTGGCTTTGTGGAGCTTGTCAACTTCATCCTTCATTTTCAAAGCCATTTGGGGGTGGAAACGCCTCAATCGCTGCTTAACGGCAATGGACCCCGGCTTAAGGGTAGGACGATGCTCAACTAGCGCGGAGTCCAACCCAGGCATATCTTCATAGCTCCATGCAAACGCATCCTTAAACTCCCTGAGAACCTCAATAATTGCCTCCTCTTCTACTGATGATAAATTACTGCTTATGAGGATGATCCTAGGTTCTTCCTCGGTTCCCAGATTGATTTCTTTGGTGATTTCCTCTACGGCGGCTGACGGTTCATCAAATCTTTTTACTCCACTTGCGACCGCATCAGCCTCAACCTCAAGCTCCTCATCACCTTCTTCAGTTGGGTCTTCGTCATCCATGATCTCATAGACTCCGAACCCATCATCAATAAAGCATACTGATTGCTCACATTCCAGATCCGACAACTGCAAAGGCTCCTCTACAAATTCTGGAACTGCTAAGCATGCCCTGCATCTACGGGCTAGGTCTGCTAGGAAGCGGTGCGGAACCCTCCTACCCTTGGAATTATTTTCTAACACTACCCCTAATTGATCACTACCTTTACCTAGACTGGAGCTACAGCTACTGGAATCTACAAGTGAAGGAAAAGTAGTAAATGCTGGATCCCGTGAGGGAGAGGATGGAGAAGGATTTAAAGGAGGAAAAGCAGTAACAACCGAGTCCTGTGTGGGGAATTAGGAAAAGCAGGATCCCACGATGGGGAAAATGAAGGAGAAAAAGCAGTAACATTCCCCTGCAAGGGGGGAGGATTATTGAAAACAGCAAATGCCCCCTGCGCGAAAGGGGGCGGAAGGTTGGTCAAAGGACTGAAGAAGGGTTGCCCGTCGACTGGGGCACACTCGGGGGCGAGGAAAGAAGCTTTCTCAAATGAGATGGTGGGATCGGCCATTGCGAAGCTACGGCCTTGGGGGCCCCCTCCTTGCTAGTGTGTGCGAAAGGAGGGAACGAAGCGGGAGTGTCGGAGCTCAAAGATCGGAGAGAGCGATTGAAGGCAAGTTTCTGTTCTGGGGATGCAGTGAGAGCTATTCGACTGTAGGGAGACAGTGGTTTTCAGAAGAGAGTGGAAGAAAGGGGCTATGGTGGGCGCAGGGCCCATGAGAAAGGGGAAGGACGCATTGCTTGGGGAAAGAGGGGGGAGTGTCAAGTAGTCTGTCCGGAGGGAGTGGGGAGGCAAGACTGCTAGACGAGAAAGTTCGAGTTTGAGGAAGAGGGAATCACTTTTGAGGGAGGGGGAGGATTGCAGTGAGAAAGAGGGAGGAAGATCACAGTGAGGCCGAGTGGAGAAGACGAGGTGAGATTGCTAGCTGAGAAAGTCTATCTGGGAGTAGGAGTTCAAGAGAAGAAGAATTGCTGTGAAGAGGAGGGGTGGTGAGTGTTTGCTTGGAGGGTGCCGAGAAATCGCCAAGTAGGGCACTGGCGCCCGAGGAATGCTTAGAAGGAAGGAAGAGGACCATGCAGTGGCCTGCAGGAGGGAGGGTGCAATGCTTGGAGAGAGGGGGGAAATTGAATGCATTGCCCGAAGGAGAGAGAAGGGACACAGGCACGATGCCTGGAGGAGAGGAAAGTGTGGACGCGTTGTCCAGAGAATTTGGAAGAGTGAGCGTGGTGCCCAGAACTGAGGTTGACGTGGGCGCGATGCCCGAAATGAGAACTAAAATGGGCGCGATGCCCAGATTTGAATCTGAAATGGGCACAGCGCCCGTGGATGGATTTGGAGTGGGCGGTTCGCCCACGGTGGAATTGGGAACGGGCACGATGCCCGAGGAGGATGGACTTGCCCTGAGCCTAGTTGCGGCCGTAGCTGCTTCTTTGGCTTGCATGCCTTGGTCCGTATCTGGTTGTTGCTCATCCTCCTCCAGTGCGAAGAGTTGGTCAAGAGAAGCTGCCACATTGCTCATATCCAACCATTTGCTCCATTCCGGCTCTGACTCAACTTTTCTGATACTCTTAGCTGGCCTGTGATTAGCTGTATCCTGGTATATGGCCCAGGATGACTGACAAGTGGATCCGACAATGACAGTTGATGCTTGCTCACCTCCTGGCTGTAGTGGTCCTCTCCTAAAATGTTCATATAGTACCCAAGTGAGGGGTTCCTCAAGTTTTTGCTTGATCTTGCCTGGTTTGTAACCCAACCCTGCCTTGGGTCTTATCTTGTAGTCCTTTACTATCTCTGTTCTGCCTTGCAGTTGTGCTCCCAACCCCTTACCAGGCTGGTAACCCATCTGTTTCATAATATGCCATCCCTTTTCAGTAATGATTTTGCTTCTTCTGGTAGCATTGACAGACGGACTATTCAGGCTCGGGTACATGCTTGGCACGCCCAGTATTGACATTAAGGGCTGATTGCTGGGCCAAATGGAAGGGACCGAGTTGTCTGTCATGGTGTCCACTTCTACGATTGCGGGCTTGCTGGCCACCTTGACGATTCGCCCCTTGTATGGGAACTTGAGACATTGGTGGACGGTAGAGATAACTGCACCGAGGGCCTGAGTGAATGCCCTGCCCAGGATCATGCGATAACTCAGATCCAAATCCAGAATGTGGAAGTCTATTTCAGTGATAGATGGACCCAGCCCAATTTTCAATGTGACGACCCCTTTGGACGACCTACTAGTGTTGTCGTAGGCCGTGACAGTGATGGCAGCAGGTCAGATTGACTGTGCTGTTACCCCGCGGAGTTCCAGCGTGTCAGAGGACAAGACATTGATTGATGCCCTCGAGTCGACCAGACACCGAGATACGCGGATCCCTTTGATGCTGACCGTGAGGCATATAGCATACCGCTGAAACTCGACCGGCGCTAATTCTTCTTTATGAAACATAATGGTCGGGTGCAGGCTTGTGGGTGTTAATACAACACTAATCTGGTTTACTGTCAAATCCTCATTCACCATTACTTTCTGTAAATATTGCATGGGGGCTTCTTGATGGACCACCGACCTCTTAATCAATTCCAGAATGGAGATTCTAGCCGGGGTCTTATCTAAATGCTTCAACAAATCATATTGCGTCCCTGGGACGGACTCCTCTGGTTGGACCTCTTCTTCTTCTTGGGGTGCTAAGGTCTGCTCTTGCTGTTGGGGAAACATCCTGTTGAACATTCGCCCACTCCGGAGCACCATTGTTGCCTCAAGGGTATTTCTCGGTATTATTGTTGGAACCGACTGAGTAGAAGTGGAAGGGGAGGAGGTTGAGGGTTGGTCGGAAAACATCTGGTGCGGCAATTGGATAGTTGCTGCACCGAAGGGTTGAGTGGGGATACGGAGAAAGGGGGCTCGATGATTGGGGTTAATGAAGGGTACGGTTGATGACGCGTGGAGAAGAGGTGGGTTGGGTGATGGTGGTTGTGGGACTGCAGTAGAATGGGATGTATGGACTGGTTGCGGTGGGGTGGTGGAAGGGTTGCACAGGAAGGGGGCTTGTATGCTGGCGGGTGGAGGCGCCGTAGGGGTGGTGGACTGGCGGGTGAGCGGTGAGTAGGCAGTTTGTCTGGATGGCGTGGTGTGCTAGGTAGGGATGCATAGGAAGAACGGTAGTGGATTATCGGGAGTAGGTGTACGGATGAAGGGCGGCAGGGTGAAGGATGACTGGGAAGGTAGGGTGGATGCAGAGACTACTTCCGTCAGCCGATTGGAAACTTCATGTTGGGGAGATATTCTAAAGGCGTTAACTTGCTGATTCGGAGTCTGGTGCTCCGGGAGTGGGTTCTGGACAATGCCCATACTAGGCTGCTGTTGGGGCTGGGGTTGCTGCTGCTGCAGTTGTTGTTGTTGTTGTTCCTGCCTAGCCGTCCTTCGTGCTTTCATTTCTGCAATGAACTTCTTCATTTCTGCCCAGTCAATACCTCCACTGTCATTCAGATTATAGATGTAGTCTTTGAAGTGGAAGCATGCTTCTAGGGTGTGGCCTGGGCCTCGGTGGAACTCACAATACCGCGAGGTGTCGATATTGGGCGGCCATTGCAGCCTTTCCCTAGGCAAAGTGAGTGCGCCAGCGGCCATTAGGGCGTTAAAGATATCTGGTAGGGTTTCTGGTAATGGGGGGTAGTGAGTCCTTCTTGGGCCAGGGGGTTTTCGGGGTGGTTGAGGTTCATAGTTCCCTGGAGGAGGGACCTGATTGTATTGGGGAGGTGCCGGAGGGGGTTGTTGAGGTTGGTACTGGGGTGGAGCGGGCTGCCGGTATTGAGGCTGCAGAGGCTGTCGGTATTGTGGCTGCAGAGGTTGTTGATGGTACGGGGGAGGTTGTTGATACTGTGGCCGCTGAGGTTGCTGGTAATATGGAGGCTGTTGAGGTTGCTGAGGCTGCTGAGGTTGCTGAGGTGGCGTTCTGAACAGTGGTGGGTTGTTGGTTCTTGGAGTGGGTTGTTGGGGTGGTGGGGTTCGGGTGTTGGCGTTGGGTCGGTAGGTGGAAAGATTGGGGCTGCCCATTGCACTCACTTGCTCATTATGAATGACACCCTCTGTCGTGGGACCGCCAACCGGAGCACCACTGGTTTTCTTGAATGCCCGAGTTTTGGACTCGAACATGGCCATAATAGCGGAGTCCTTCAGCTGTGTCTGAATATATCGTGCCCTTTCATACAGTTCCTCCATTGTCGTTAGATTGTTCATGGCCAAGATGTGTTTGAATTGAGGCGTGGCGTTTGTTGTGATCATTTTAACTTGCTCAGCTTCAGATAGCGAGTCCCTTAGTCTTTCGTCCAGTGCCCTCCATCTATCAGCAAAATGTGCGAATTCTTCGTCCGTCCTCATCTTTTCAGCCACTAGATCGGTAATTGATAGTGCCGGACCAACTCTGTCTCTGTACCTCTGCAAGAATTTCCTCTGCACGGTCTCGAAATCCTCAGCGTCTGTGGGTTCTAATGAATAGAACCACTCAAGGGCGGGCCCGTCCAAGGATCGTCGGAACAGGAAAGCAAGGGCCCGATTATCTCTTTGCCAAAAGGAAGATTCGTACATGAATTCTTTTAGATGCACAAACGGATTGCCGGTGCCATTGTAGTGGCGATAAATCGGCATCTCAGAGGGAGGAAGGTGAAATACTGGCATGGAAGGGAGCGCCAGTTCGAAGGAGTCTTTGGGTGTGGACACCCTTTTGAAATCTTGTTCGAGCTTACTCACCTTCGCTAAGAGGGCTTGGGCGAGTTGATCATGGAAGATTTGGGAGGTGCCCCCGGAGGAAAGTGGTGGGGGGCATCTACCTGAACAGGATAATGTGTAGAATGGACACCGGTCGGTAGGGAGACATGAGCCGGGACCCGGGGTTGGTGAACGGGCCTTGCCGCGTCGGTGCTTGGCCGAATATAAAGAAGAGGATGCCTCCCCACGGGACTGTGGGGGCGGGACTGGATGATGGAATGGGCCCGCGAGGGGGGAGGAAAAGCTCGGGCCGTCAGGTCACGAGCGGATTGAGTCTAGACACCTGCGTTCGGGTGATAGAGATGGACAAGATCAACAACAGACTTGCCTTTGAGGGCAGCCTGGACCTCCTGAAGCTGAGAGGCTTGGAGACTCTGGAGGATATCTATGATTTGGGATATATCAAATGGGGAGGAGGTGCTCCCAGCGTCATGCCTTGTCGAGACGTGGGGAGCCTGGACATCCATCGCGTTGACACGCGGACTGGACAGATCGGCATAAGCTTGGTTCTGAATTTGGGAAAGTTGCTGGCCGGGATCATACAACTCATCATACATATTCTCATAACTCATACCATCGTTCTCGGCCATTGAGAGGGATTGGCCGGAACGTAGCTGCATGCGAAATTCTAAAGACACACAGTGTAATTTAACAAGCAACTAACAGACAACTACTCAAACGAGTTTGAGAGAAGGAGTTAATGACTTTTAAATCACAGACTTGAAAAATGATTACGTCTACTTAAATATTCAATATGTCTTAATGTGGATTTTAATGACAGTGTCTCTCCAAAGTAGGTGTGAACCTAAAGTAGGTGAGATGACAACAACAATTTTTTTCTAAACAACTCCCTTGCACGCAATAGGTCTTCTAAACTCGGGTCAACAGAGCAGTACAATCGGCTCGGTCCGCCGTGAGGGAATCCACGGGGTACGGAGACTTACGGAGGTTCCGATGAGAATTCTCTAGCCTAATGAGACGGAATTCCCAATGGGGAGATAGCCCTCACCGAGAAGGTGTGTGGATCCTAGGGGAGGAGAGAAGGAGGTCCCTCGGCCAAAATGCCCTGCAGATGCAAAACAATACAAAGATAGCACAGATGGCAGGAACACTGGTGCTCTGTGACAGACTGAATCACGTCCAGTACAGTGGGCGCGATTCAATAAAGGCATCCATTCTGTTGACCACGGATCTGATAGCTCCTGGAAGCTGTAAGAGCCGAGGTAACTCCCTCCGGAATCTGTCACGAAAAGCGTTCGATCAGGCCTCCGTGCAAACCAGGAATAGAAAAGGCGTCTGCTGCACTAGACGCGAATCAAACATGCAATCCGGGAACAAAGAAAACAGCAGGAAACTGACAGATATGCTTTCCACAATTTTTATACGAGGAAGGAAATTTCACATGGAGATGTTTTATTCAGGTGAAAATAAGTACACGGGGAGGGGATCATGGTGGTATTTTTTTGAATTTTCTTTTTTTCCTTTTAATCCACAGATTTCATGTAGGAAGTGTAGCAAAAGAAAATGAGGGAAAAATACGACTACGAAATGGTAATGGCGACGGGAATCCCAAATGGCACCACGTGGGGTGCAGAAAGGGGAAGATTGTACCATGTGGGGTACGAAGGAGGGGCACACGTGGGTGCCGAAGGAGGTAACTGGGATCAAAAGAAGAAGGGTCCCATCGCGATCGCCAAGTTGTAGACAGCATTTTTCCCCGACATCTCCGGAGAACACTCGTCCCACGACGGGAAATAAGGGATTTTTAAAAGGAAATTAGGGTGGAAAAGAATGGAAATGGGCTGATGGCGTAAAAAAAAGGGACAAAACAAAAGAAAAGGGGGTGCGTGCATGTTTGCACGAGGAAAGTGTCGCGATCGCCAGGTGCACGTAGGCACCGGATGTGACGAGCGGAAAGGAAATGACGTGGTGTACTTACCTTCACCCGAAGAAAAGTGCGGGAATGTGTGGTGGATTCTCCTTCCTCCTTACGCCGGCCGGCCGACGAAGAAGATTCGATGCCGGTTACCTCGCAAAAGGGAAAACAACAAGGAACAAGTAAAAGGGAGGTTAGACTATGAAGTGCAGTAAATGTTCGCGGATTGAAGTGTGGAAAAACATGTAAATGAAAGTAACACACCTCGTGAGGTAGTGTTAAACCCCTAGGGAGTAGGTGGGTAAAAGAAATGCCATGTGTGTGTGTGTGAAGATGTGCAATGCATGCACTAACTAACACGAAAAAAAGGAATCAAAGAAGAGGGAGAGGCGGAGTGGCGGCGTAGCCCGATGGCGAGGTGACGAGGATGGGGGTGACGTCGGTGTGGCTTCCCCGCCACTCCCTGACACTCAATAAGCTCCAGCTCTGAAGGAGACGACGTGAAGGCGACGTGTGCATAGCGTGCCGCCTCTGGAACACAAGCTTCCGATCTGATGAAATCCCGCCTTAGAAGTTGGAGAGTTGGAGTCCAGAGGTCGGGGTGGGAATTTGACAGGGCTTCGCCGTGGTTCCGATCTCTTTTAATGAGGATCTCTCGGGTCTGTATTTATAGCCAAAATCGCGTCCAATCCAGAGGCCGCCTATTACAACTTAACGGCGTCCGCCTGACAGGTCGCGCTTCATGAAATCACTTGATTTGCGCGCGATTAGACATTTTCATGATGATTGTAGCTGTAAGCTAGGTTCTGAATCACGTTTGGGTGGCTGGCCGCGTTTTCTTAGGTAAATCAAATCTTTGATGAAATCCGATCCTTGATTTGATATTTAGAAAACGCGGTGAGCCGCCCAGACGTGTTTCAAACAGACATCATGATTGTTGACAAGGCGTCCATTTAATGGAGCTGACAGGGCGCAGTCAGAATCTTTGACCTTAAGAGGCGGCGGGGTGGCTGGACGCGCATTAAGCGCGTCCACCGTTCCAACCATGGATCAACTCTGTAAATGGGCGTCCTCTGCATTGGCCGCGAATAGATGAAGCTCGACAGACCCTTGAAAAGAGATCTCAAAACCTTAGAAAAATCTAGAAAGATAGGAAAATCACTCACGAGGTTAATGGATAAGAGCCACTTCGAGGCGTCATGGTATAACATGGAATTTGCTCGATGTGTTGCCAAATTAGCGTGTCTACAGCCACGACACCTCCGAGTGTCGCCAGCTCAAGGACGAGATCGAGTCCCTAATCAAGCGCGGCTACCTTGGACGGTACGTGCGCCATAATGAAGATCGCCTAAGACGCCGAGAACGGACCCCCGAAAAGCCCATCAACAATGAGCCTAATGGGCAGGAGATCAACATGATAGCGGGAGGTTTCGGCGCATACGGAGAAAGCAACCAAAGCCGACGCGACTACGCTCGACGAGTGCACTTGGTGGACAGCCCCCGGCACCTCACCCCACCCCTTATCCCCCCAGTCCTACACGTGCACAGTCCGAGGAGGCTATAACCTTCTCAGATGAAGACCTTGTAGGAGTCTCCACTCCACACACTGATGCATTGGTCGTCTCGGCCACCATTAATCACTGTACCATGTGCCGAATTTTGGTGGATAATGGAAGCGCCCCGGATGTGTTGGCTTACGACTGCTTTTTACTTATGGGTTTGAAGACTGACCATCTCACCCCAGAAGAGTCGCCTCTGTTCGGCTTCTCAGGAGTCTTGGTTCAACCCATGGGACGAGCGCGCCTCCCAATCACGCTTGGGACGGCTCCAAAGAATGTAACCAAGATGGTAGACTTCTTGGTTATCTGAAGCATGCCCGGATACAACGCCATCCTCGGCAGGGGCCTGATTAGACGAATCAAAGCAGTACCTTCGTCTCTCCATCAGAAGATGAAGTTCCCCACCCCGTGTGTCATCGGTGAGGTGCTCGGTAATCAGCGTGAGTCGCGACGGTGCTATGTCCTCTCTCTGAGAGACAACCAGCCCCTTGTGGCTCCGGAAGCCATACCCCCAGCCGATCAACCTTCCACTAGCAGGGGAACTCCTGCCGAGGACCTTCTTCCTGTTCGGGTGGATGACAACCCCGAACACGTCCTTTATATTGGTACGCTACTGCCAGAAGCCGAACAGTAATGCTATAAGGCTTTTCTGCTAGCCAATTTGGACGTGTTCGCATGGTCAGACGAAGATCTGCCCGGTATTTCTTCGGAGGTGGTGGTGCATCGTCTATGACTGGACCCAAGGGTGCCCCCGGTCCAGCAAAGGCAGAGACCTGTCAATTACGAATGGTAGATCGTGATCCAGGATCACATGGTCAAAAGTCGAACTGTTGGGCTCCTCTGGGAAGCTCAATGCCCAAGATGGATTTCCAATGTAGTCCTTGTACGCAAAGCCAATGGAAAATGGCGAGTGTGCATGGATTACAAGGATCTCAACAAAGCCACGCCCAAGGACAACTTCCCTTTGCCGCGCATCGACTAGCTGGTGGACGCTACATCCGAACACGAGCTCCTCAGCTTCCTAGATGCTTTTTCTGGTTACCACCAGATCAGCATGCATCCTCCGGACCAGGGCGCCACCATGTTCGTCACCGACCTTGGCCTCTACTGTTTTACAAGGATGCCTTTTGGTCTGAAGAACGCAAGCGCGACATACCAGCGGCTGGTCAACAAGATGTTCGAGCAGCAGATCAGGCATAATATGGAGGTCTACATCGACGATATGCTGATCAAAATGCTCCCGAGCCCCGACCACATCATCGACCTTGAAGAAACCTTCGCAACCCTGTGAAGGTATAATATGAAGCTCAATCCCTCGAAGTGTGCGTTCGGAGTTCGCTCGGGTAAGTTCCTCGGTTTCCTCATTTCTAATAGGGGAATAGAGGCCAACCCCGAAAAAATCCAAGCCATACTAGAGATGAGCAGTCCCAAGACAGTACGCGACGTCCAGCGGCTCACTGGACGCCTCGTCGCGCTCAACTGCTTCATGTCCCGAGCAGCAGAAAGGAGTTTTAACTTCTTCAAATTGCTGCGAGTCCCCAAAGGCACCTCACAGCAAGGGGGGCATGTATGGTGGACCGAGGACTACAAAGCAGCCTTCATCGAGCTGAAGGCGTATCTGGCAGCCCCACCTGTTCTCTCAAAACCTGTGCTCGGGGAGCCTCTGTTCGTATACCTTTTAGTCACCGAACACTCCATCAGCGCGGTGTTGATTAGGGAAGAGGCAGCGGCACAGCATGTTGCCCAGCTAGCAAGCCCAGAGGGGGGGGGTGAATGGGATTCTTAAAATATGATTATCTAAACCTGTCAACAAAAACGTTCACACAAAACACTACGTTTGACTATTAGTGTTAGTAGTAAAGAAAACAACAATCACAAACAAGCAACCGCACTACACAAGGATTTTATCTGGTTGTTCGGACCTCCTTTGCACAGGAGTCCTACGTCTAGTCCTTGAGCAACGGCTCAGGATTTCACTACCTAAGGGTACAATCCCCCTCAAGAACATTACACATCCAACCGCAGCTGGCCTTCTCTTCTTCACCTGAAGAGGAATACAACACTCTGGAACCCAGGTCTTCCTTCAACCAAGGGAATAAAACACCTGTTTCAACAGGTCCTCTCTTCACCCAGAAGAGGAACTTCACAGGAGTGTGAATAAAGGCGAAATGCCCCTATACCTGATTTACAACAAGTATCAGATCTGAGGCTGAGACTGAGAGAGAAAGATCTACAAAAGCGAAGTCTCTCAGAACTCAAAAAAGGCTCTCTAAAAGATTTTGACAAGAACAGAGAGCAAGAGCTGCAAGGATTGGAATGGACAGAGGCTCTTCTTCTAAGACTGTTTGGCTTGAACGCTTCTCTATCAAGTTGATCGTTTCAAAAGTTCTTTCTCAAAAGTTATCTTCCAAGAGTCTTGAGTCTTGTATTTATATCTTCTCTTGAGGAAGTAGCCATTGATATGTCCGTTGTCTCTATGCTCTGGTATACGTTAGACTGCATGGTATTGTAGAGCTTCCAGTCAACGGTTCTTTACGTTTCACGCATGCAAAGAGAAGATCTTTCTCGATATCCTTCATTTTCCATTTTGTCCAACGTTGTAAGCGGTTGTGCTGTCAGAGACCTGCACACAATAAATGCGAAATGATAGACAGCTATGCTGTCTCTTGTTGTCAGTCAACGTTAGAACGAATATACATCAAAATAGAAATATCAATTTGTTTTCCAAAAAGATGTTTCTAATATAAGCATAAATAGAAGATGTCTATGCATGCATTGTGCAGTGAAATGTTCAGTCATAATAATGCATGGATATCGGAGAAAAGCGAGGGAAGACTCTTGACTTTCAAAATATTTGAAATATATTTAAATATCAATTGTTATAACTCATGAAATCGTTGTGAGTATGACTTATAAAATCGTTATGTAAATGAGTCGATGTTTATGTAAATCGTTGCACATGTATAAACAAGTCGATGTGAACACAAATCGTTATACAATCATAACCAAATTATTGTAGAGACAAATCGTTGTGAGAGTATAAGCAAATCGTTATGAGAATGAGTCGATGTTTATGTAAATCGTTGCACATGTATAAACAAATCGATGTGAACACAAATCGTTATACAATCATAACCAAATCGTTGTTTCACTTATCGAGTCGATGTAGTGATCAAATCGTTGTTTTGCTTTATCGAATCATTACACAGACCAAGTTGTTGTTGTAACTTATCGAATCATTACAGCAAGCAAATCTTTGTGTAACTTATCGAGTCGTTATACTGACTAAGTCGTTGTTGTAACTTATCGAATCGTTATGAAGACCAAATCGATGTGGAACTTATCGAATCGTTATGAAGACCAAATCGATGTGGAACTTATCGAATCGTTATGAAGACCAAATCGATGTGGAACTTCTCTAATCATTATGAAGACAAATCGTTGTGAGATCGAGATCGTTATGCTCACTTAGAGAATCGTTGTGAGAGCAAATCATTATGAGATCGAAATCGTTATGCTCACTTAGCAAATCGTTGTGAGAGCAAATCGTTATGAGATCGAAATCATTATGCTCACTTAGCGAATCATTGTGAGAGCAAATCGTTATGCTCACTTAGAGAATCGTTGTGAGATCGAAATCGTTACGCTCACTTAGCGAATCGTTGTGAGAGCAAATTATTATGCTCACTTAGCGAATCGTTGTGAGAGAAAATCGTTGTGAAGCCAAAATCGGTATGATACATATTAAATCCTTGAAGATAAAATCGATAGAAATGGAAATCGTTATGACTCTAATGAAATCGTTATAACACATAGGAAGTCGATGTGTACTTAGAGAAATGACATGCTCTGTACTTTCAGATGCTAAGAAATATTTACTTATTTACTGATTCCCGCCTGATTTGTTTCATGTGCTTAAATTTCATAAAAACTTGTTAAATCATACTTTATTTGAGTTTTGTTAATCACTAAAATAGATATGTAATTTATGTAATTACATGGGGATGAACTGATCATCATAGCATCTTGTCTACTACATTAGCAGGGTCCTTCAAGAAGTTGAAAGAAGGTACCCTCAAGCAGAGAAGCTCGCTTTGGCACTGGTGACAGCCACACGGAAGCTCAGGCCTTACTTCCAGGCCCATACGATCACGGTCCTCACCGACCAACCGTTGAAGCTCATCCTTCAGCGTCCGGAGGCTTCCGACAGGCTTGTCAAATGGGCCATCGAGCTTGGTGATTTCGATATCAGCTACCGTCCAAGGACGACCATCAAGGCACAGGCGTTGGCAGACTTCGTGGCGGAATGTACTCTCCCGACCGAGCAGGATCCCCCATTGGCAGACGAGCCCCCATGGGAGCTCTACGTCAACAGATCATCCTGTGTCACAAGAAGTGAGCAGGCCTAGTGCTTACTTCCCCGGAAGGTCTGGAGTTTCAGTACGCTCTCAGGTTCTACTTCACCGCCTCCAACAACGTAGCTGAGTACAAACCACTTCTGTCCAGAATCCGAATGGCTAGGCACCTTGGAGCACTTCAACTACGGGTCTTCAGTGATTCGCAGTTGGTCTCCAGCCAGGTGAATGGACACTTTGAAGCCAGAGAGCCCCGCATGGCGCAATACCTCTAGCAGGTCAAGAGCCGAACAGAGGGACTCCTCTACTTTAAAGTTTTACATGTCCCACGGGAGCAGAACGCGTGGGCCAATGCACTCGCCAAGCTGGCATTTTCAGGCGACATCGCTCCCTCTCGCTCCATATTCATAGAAGAGCTTGCTTCACTGAGCACTGAAGTAGATGTGGCATCTATTGAGGCTAGCCCTCCAGCGCCAAGTTGGATGGATCCCCTCATGACCTATCTGCTTCGCGGAGAGCTTCCGCCCGACCAAAGCGAGGCTCGCAAGATTAGGCTGCATTGCCAAAAGTTCACTCTCATCGAAGGCCATCTGTACAGACGATCCTTCTCAAGACCTCTTCTACGATGCCTTAGCCCCATAGAGGCAACACTGGCCATCGAAGAGGTCCATGAAGGTCTGTGCGGAAGCCACTTGGGGGGCAGAACACTGGCACGAAGCATTCTCCGAGCAGGGTTCTGGTGGCCTTCTCTGCAAAAGGACTGCATGTCCTACGCCAGGAAGTGTCCAGAATGCCAGAAGTTTGGGCAGCTCATCAGGCAGCCGGCCGAACAGCTGCATACCCTGTTCGAACCACGCCTTTCGCTAGGTGGGGATTGACATCTTGGGTTCGTTCCCAAAAGCTCAAGGGCGGAAGAAATTCCTGTTCGTCGCCATCGACTACTTCACCAAGTGGATCGAGGCCGAACTTGTTGCCGCAATCACCGACCAGGCCGTATGGAAGTTCTTCTGGAAGAACATCCTTTGCCGGTTTGGCGTCCCAAAGGTGATCACCTTCAACAACGGGAAGCAGTTCGACAGCACATTCTTCAAGCAAAAATGCTCTGAGCTCGGCATCTACAACCACTTCACTTCAGTAGTGCACCCCCATGCAAACGGTCTGGTCAAAAATGCCAATCGAACACTGCTGCATGGGATACGCACAAGGGTTGAAGCTGCAGGCAGTTCGTGGATCGAAGAGCTCCCTAACGTGCTATGGTGCCACCGAACAACTGCTCGGGTGGCCACTAGAGAGACCCCCTTCCACTTGGCTTATGGTACAGAAGCTGTCGTGCCCTTAGAGGTGGCTCTCCCCACTATTCGAACAATGCACTTCGATGAGGCGACCAATAACCGTGCGCTCAGGGAGAACCTAGACATGCTCGGCGAACGCCAAGGTGACACCAGCATCAAGCTAGTCTCCTACCAACAGCGACTCACGCAATACTACAACTCCCGAGTTCGGGAGCGACGCTTCTTCGAAGGTGACCTTGTTCTACGCCGTTGCTCGGCATCGGATCCCCGAAGAGCAATCAGCAAACTCGCCCCAAAATGGGAAGGACCTTATCAGGTCGCCCAGGTTCTTGGAAAAGGCTCCTACAAGCTGACTACTCCTAGTGGTGAAGCCATACCTAGGACCTGGCACGTATCCAATCTAAAGGCTTATTATTTGTAAAAGCCTCTTGCACGACATCCTACTTCTCTTCTTTCCGTTCTTTCAGTATGCTCAAAAGGATATTCAGGACATCCCTAGTCGAGGCTTTTCAGCTCGAAAGGCTAGTGCGATACCTAAACCCTAAAGCCAAAGGTGTTCAGTGTGAACCTCTGGTCGAGACTTTTCTCAGTTCTAGACGACCTGCGCGGTAACCACGAACCCTTTAAAAAGACTGACGAATTCCGATTCGAACAGAACAAACGCAAAGGAAAGAAGATAGAAAAAGAAAGCCATTTGAGTACTCAAAAAGAGGAATCTATTCGGGTTCTTCTTACAAAAATGCTCGTTCGGGACGAGCTACAAAAAGGAAGAAGGGGATACATTCACGAAGCCTGCTCGGACGGGCCCGCGCCATCGTCCTCAGACATCATCCCCCCCGCCTGGAAGTGCCCGAAGCGCACTCTATCCAAGCGAGGGTCCTGAGTTCGTCGTCGACACTCGCGAAGGGCGGCCTCAAAGGCTTCACAAGCATACTCGATCGAAGCCAGCCGTTGTCCTCAGTCCTCTCCAGCTACAAGGCCCACCTCATAACAACGCACACCATATTGCTCCAAGTCTTCCTTGAAGCTCGGCCCCGCCTTGTATTCGGTAATGCCCTAGGCCTTGGCCTCGGACAAGACGTTCGCGAGTGCCTCCTTCTCCGCTTGAGCAACAGCGAGGTTGAGCTCGGAAGTGCGAAGTGTGTCTTGGAGGTTCTTCACCTCCTCCTTTAGCTTGGCTTCCCGGGCTTGGTTCTGCACCTCGAGCTCCTTACAGAAGGCAAATTCTGCCTCCCACATCTGCTTATGGTTCCGAGCACGCACGGCTAGTTGCTTCAGCGTCTCCATCAACTTAAAAATGTTATCTGTTAGCGCCTCCATGTCGATGTATTCCTCGTCGTCTTCCTCGGCCTGGTTCCTCGCCCAGTAGACCTCCTCTGAATGTTCGGGAGTGTCCTCCGAGCTCAACCCTAGGCACCGCGTCAGCACTTCTAGCTGGGACGTGGTGGGACAAGTGGGGAGGTCCCTGGACACGCCTCCTCGAAGGCGCTCCAAGGCGGCCTCCATCACCGCCTCCAAAGGGCGCACTGGAGACTTCGTCCCCATCACTTGAGTCAGCGCCAGGCAGTCCTCTTCGGAATCGGTTCGGACCTTGGAAGCAGTGTTCGCCTCCTTGGCAGAAGCTCCTCCGCCGACGGTGGCAACGACGTCCTCGGTGGCGACCGTCTCCTGGCCTCTTCCTGGTACGGGAGACCTTCGAGGACCTCCTGCTTCGGTTTCGCCCACATGATCGGCCTTGGACGATGTCGCCATTGTCTGCGGCTGGTCCTCAACCGCCGCTTCAATGGTAGAAGGGACTGCGACCTCAGGCATCACAGCCGCTAAAGCCCACGGTTGGCCCTCTGCTGCCACAACAACCACGGGAGAATAAAGAGCTGTGCTTCCGAGCGCCTCCTTGGTGTGCATCGCCTCCACTCCCTCTCTGGAGGTGGACTCCTGCGCGGTGACATCTTCACCCTCCATGGCCACACGTGCCACCTCCGCTGGGGTGCTGGACGCTGTGTCCGCGACCCCCTCCTCAATCCGGTCCTCCAACGCAGTTGCCCGCACTTGCTCCCTCTCGGAGTCTTCATCGGACTGGTCACTGACTACAACTAGCCCAAGCTCAGAGAACATCCCCTCCTTCGAAAAGGGTCTTGTCTCTACCACGGTCTGCGGCCTCACTTGTTCGGCCGCCTTTACCAACTTCTATTTTTTGCGCGCTTGAAGCTGGGGAATCTCCTCTTCCTCTTCCTCTGCCCCCTCCTCAGCTGCTCGCTGCACGGCTCGTTTCATCATCTTGGGGGAAGTCTCCTCCCGAAGGTTTGTCTTCAAGGATTTCTTCCCAGCGGCTCGCCCTTTAGTTGGGTGACTTGCTGCGGGAATGGTCGGACGAGGAAGAGTTGGGGGATCCTTGCCCGTAACCGCCACGTACGCCGTTATAGCGATCTGCTTGGTATAAAGGGCCATCTCCTCCGGATCTCGACTGACAGCTAGCTCTTCAGCACCTACGCAAAAAGAAAGAGTGAGGAGAAGGGCTCCACTGCCAATAAAAAAAATCTCTGAGGACAGGGATTTAACTTACTCCATGCACGGCTGAGCCCATGCTGAACTAGTTGGGCCTCCGTCAGATACTCCTCCGCCTTGTCCACGTAGATGTTATTGAGGCGGTCGGAGATCTTGGCCGCGTCCCGGATCAGCAGAGGGATCATCTCCTTGTTGCGCGGATCAGAAATCCGAGTGGGGAACCCCCACTCCGGCGCCCCCTCATTGCGGGCGATGAAGAACTCTCGGTGCGTCCATCCCTTGTTGTTGGAGTACTTGGGTGAGAAGTTGATTCGCATTTTGTTTGGCCAATGCTTGGTGTAGAAAATGCCAATACCAGTCATCGGGGACGCCGCGAGGCTGAAATGCCCCCGAAAGAGGTCCGTCGTCGGCTCGATCCCCCGCATCTTGCAGGAGATACAGAAGATGCAGATGGTGCACTACGAGTTCGGCGACAGCTGAATGGGGGTGATCCCCCATGCGTTGAGGATGTCCCTGGCAACTGCCGATAGCGGCAGCCACTCAAGGGTCTTCGAGGGAGATCTTCGGATAGCCCCCAGCCTGTTCGGTCCAGGCATGGCCTACCGAACAGGCCCTGCTCGAAGTACGCTGCGGCTCCCTCAGCACAAGCTGCGCCTCCGGGTTTCGAGCATACAACACAGCTGCCGAACAAGCCCCCTGTTCGGCACCTCCTGACAAGGGAGAGCAGGGAACCTCCTCGCCTCCCAATGGCGGTTATTGCTACAGCACTGCGCACGCCCCACGTTCAAGGGAGCATTAACTGCAAGGGTCCCCAGCGAGCGCCTCAACGTGTAACCTCCCCGCTAAGGACGCTAAATGGTGCACCCTTTCAGGCATCATCAAACGGCAAGCACACCCAACCGTTTCAGAACCTTCGCCTATAAAAGGCACAGGTATATCCCATGCAAAGGTAACGCAACTCCTGCCATACACTTACCTCCATGCGAGGCACACACCAGTGAACCCTTCTTCTTCAAGCCTTTCTACAGACATCTGACTTAGGCATCGGAGGGTTCCCCCGGTTCTTCAACCGGGTCCCCCTGATCCTGTTCTGGTCTTGCAGGCTACCGTCCGCACCAGTGACTGTCTTCCTTCATCTCTTAGTGGAGGCCCGTTTAGCTCCAGCCCAAATAAAAAAACACCACCACAGAAACTATGCTATTTTAAAGAAAACCCAGAAAGAAACAGATGCCACATTATTTGCCTTAAGAATATGTCCATATGAAAACTGCTAACATATTTGCTTAAAATAAGAAGAAAGAAGAGGACCCCGGTTGGGTCGATCGATTAGAACTCTTGCTTAAAAGCAGGAGGTCCCGAGTTCGATTCCTGAGGGGGGGGGGGGCTTACCTGATTTACATGCAATCCTCGAGGTGTGTAAATCTGGGATTTTTCGGTCAAGTGGGGTAAGGACAATACGGGTATACGGAAAGTAGGAGTTGTCAAGTCCTGACCTTGGAGTTCACGAACATCAATCTTTGAGCCCACAAAACCACACGGAGCGGGATTCCTTGTTATCAAAAAAAAAAAAAAAAAAAAATTCTAAAAGAAGAAGACACGCATCTGATAGGTTCATGGATGTCCTCCTATTCATGACCGTTGGAATCCCATCCGAGAGGAACCGGACTACTCTCCACCTTCCTTCTATCCCTTTATATAACCCTTCCAATACCTCCCCTCCTTCATCACTTTCTTCATACACACTCGGGAGAGAGAGAGATGGCTGGTGTGAAGATCTTATTGTCATTTGTCTTCGTCTTCTTCTTCTTCCAAGTCCTCCTCTCCTCCACCCATGGAGCAGACTTCTGCGTCGCGGACCTCTCGGCCCCGGAGACCCCCGCCGGCTACTCCTGCAAGAACCCGTCCACGGTCACCGTCGGCGACTTCGCGTTCAGCCTGGGCACCCCTGGAAACACCACCAACATCATCAAGGCGTCGGTGAGTCCGGCCTTCTCCTCGCAGTTCCCCGGGGTGAACGGCCTCGGCATCTCCATCGCCCGCCTCGATCTCGCCGTGGGTGGAGTCGTGCCCTTGCACACGCACTCCGCCGGCAGCGAGGTCCTGGTGGTCTTGCAGGGGTGCATCTGCGCCGGGTTCATCTCCTCGTCCAACGCGGTGTACTACAAGCAGCTCCAGGAGGGCGACGTCATGGTGTTCCCCCAGGGTCTGCTGCACTTCCAGATCAACTCCGGCGACACCGAGGCCGTCGCGTACGCCAGTTTCAGCAGCCCCAGCCCGGGCCTGCAGATAACGTCCATCGCCTTGTTCGGCAACAGCCTGCCCTCATCGGTGGTCGAGAAGGTTACCTTCCTCGACGACGCCCAGGTGAAGAAGCTCAAGGGCGTGCTCGGGGGCACCAACTGAGAACCCCTTCCTCCTCCTCCTCCTCTTCTTCTTGCTGATCTCTCCCAGAACTCCGGCCATGTATGCTTGCAGTGCAAAGCGTTTAATTAGTCTTGTCCATGGCGCTCTCTTTGCATGGGGGGGTCCCATTTGCACGAAGCCTGGTTTTGTTTATCTAATGAAGGATTCTCACCATCTAGCAATAAACCGCACGGGACGTTGGTTTGTCTTTTGCTAAAAATGTACTTGGCGCGCGCGCCAACCAAGTGTACTTTAACTAATTTAATTTCTCAAAAAGTTCCCACATGTTCTATCTTGCCTACATCCATGCAGCTAATTTAACGTAAAAAGATTGCTTCATCTTATATATATGATGAACACTTAATTGGGGCCAGTACTCCTGTAACTAGCTAGCTACTACGGGCAGTACTATATATAACTCTGAACTCGCCATATGATCGATCATTACCATGCATCCATGTATAGACACACATCAAAGACAAAACATATACATTGATATATATGGTGACAACCCAAATGTGGCATTTATATATATATTCTCATGAAGTTAGAAGTTCATCCCTTAAATATGAGGGATGGGTGTTCACTTAATTATTGGACCAGTACTCTTTGGTAACTTTTCCAAGAGATTAACCTTCCAACCATAAAAAGACTCGTATCTAATCATTGATTCTTGAAAAGGCCTTGCGAGAATGATCTTCAAATAGTGTCCTCGCGCGTTCTAGAGATCGATGGAGAATCGGAGAGTGTAACCCTCTTAGAATTAATGCGGAATATGAGAGAGAGCCTCCAATATCTATATAAGTACTAGAGATGCTGAAGATATAGCATAGCAAGAAGCGTCACTCAAGGATATGATTAATTCTTGAGCTTAATTTTTGTCATCCAATGCAGGCTGTGTTCGGCAAAATTAGGTCATTCTCCATTAATCTCTGGCTCATATAACACATGTATATTTACCAAAGAAGCTCTTTTATATGAATATACATATATATATATCCGTACGTGCAGCCTAGCCTGACACCAGGGCAACATCTCTTCCCATTATAAGGTTCCCCTTATCAGATTTGGCACCAGTCCTGCAGCACTGGTCCAAGCTATATAGTGCCCAAAGCACCATCTATATATGTGCCTGCAATGGTAGAGAAACACACGCATATATGTTAGAGATAAGTAGAATAGAATGGGATAGAGTGGAACAAAGGAGAGGGGGGACATCAGCATGTGACTGAAGAACGGACCAACGTAGCTTTTTGTCACTTCCGAGATCGAAAAGCATGGGTGAATGGGCCGGTCTTAGGACCACCACCATCCCCAACCCCAATTCCAAAAAACGGTCCTCTCTCTCTCTCTCTCTCTCCATGTGTTTTATGAGGATAGATTAAATAAATATGGTGCGAGTAAATTATCTCCAATTAAAAAAGGTTCATAATTGATATCCCCGGCCCAGTGGTGTATAATTAAACACAAATGATAAATCTATAATTTTTAATATGACAAATATTTCAATTGCAAAAAGCTCTTGCTCACAGCCCTCCGTCCGTACGTAAATGGCCAGTAGGGAATTCATTCGTGTCCGGAGATGGGCATAAGGAGCTGCGTACATAATATTACCATCGCAAGAACTGACCTTATGCAACCAACAACAGCACAGATCTCGACATAATCCAAACATTTGTACATCACATTTCGACAATTATTTATTACTTGGATAGTAAAAATGCTCAGTTGAAATTACCATGCAAAATATTATTAGGCACATGGACTCCACTATCCTTTTCTTCTCTCTTTTTTGTATGCGGAATTCATATTTTTAATACAAATTATATTTGTCTCTCTTAATAAGTTATTTATCCTCTATAATTAGTTGTCACTATTAACTCAATACTTTTTATTGTTAATAAGTTAAGGATGACAAATAATTTTATTGAGAACGATGTAAGAGTATTTAATGCTCCTCTTTGAGATTCAATTATTTATCCCTCTTAATTAATTATTTATCACTCTCAACTTGTTATTATCACCCTTAACGAATTAAAGATGACAAATAACTTTATAATATAATACTCTCTAATACTCTCATTTGAGATGTATAACTATTTGTCATCTTTGGTTGACTATTTGTCATCGTACCCTTGTTATCCCCAGGCGTTGATGTTGATGATGACAAAATGATTTTGTTAGCTTTCTTTGAATATTCATATAACTGTGAATAATTTGTGCCTAAATGATACCAATACACTTTCTTAGGATATCAAACTTTGATATGTTGATCACTGGCTCATATTGAAGTTTATAGAGCTCTTGTGTAAAGTTTTTTTGACAGGTTTAAAACTCGTGCAAAGTAGACAGGGGACTCAACTATTTTTCATAGAATATTGGTTTTTGGCACCCTATGCAAAGCGGTCGACTGCTTTGATTAGGGTGACTCAACCGCTTTTCTTAGAGCAGTCCTCTTCCTACCCCTGTGGAAAGAGGTCGACCGCCCCATGTCTGAGGTCAACCATTTTTTATCGTTTTCCACTTTTTGTTCTCATGTGCGACTTCTTTAACTTCTTTAAGTGAGGTTTTATTACCATAATATCCTCTCATATATAAGCTTTAACTCTTTCACAAATTTGGGAGAGAGAAGGGTGAATGTTCCTATCCTTTTTGGAGGCTTACCTTTCTCCTTCTCCCTTTCATCTTAGCCGCCTTGTCCATGGAGATTCTTCTTGTTTTTATGCTCTTCTTGTTTTGATTTTGTAGATTTGAAGGATAGAAGAGCTAGAGTTGAGCTGGGACTTGAGGATCCGTGAAGATCTGAAGAGAAGTCACAAGATTCATGGAGCTCTTGAAGGATTAAATGGTTATCTACTAAGGGGGAGGTCTAGAACTTGAAGATTTTGAGAAGACATCAAGTTGGAAGCAACAAGAGCCATCTACATCAACATGGACGACCTACTAAAGAGGATTTCATTTATTTTGAACTCTTTAATTTGTGCATAGTTTGCCTCTTGAGCTTATTGTATAGATCCATACTCTTATCCTGAAATTCATAGTGTATGGGAAGTCATAGTGTGTGCGTGAGTTTTTGGGTGCCCTTAGCATCGTTGGAGTAAGTTGTAGATCTTAAACCAGGATAGTGGTGCCTTCACAAATTATGAAAGGGTAGATGTAGTTCTCACTTGAGTGAGGTTAAATCACCTAAAAATTCTCTATACAGTGATGTGCTTGTCCATTTCATCTACCTCCCTTCTTGTGCTCTATTTAATTCAGGATCTTGTTGGACCTCTTTGTGGCACATCGATATATTGTGCTTGCTTATGCAATTTTAGTTTATTTCTTACATCCTATCTCTATGCTTTGTTGTGGTGGTGTGGTTCTCTATTCATCTCAATGTTTTGTGCCGTGGTTGTAGAATTAGGTGTTGTCCAAATTCAATTAACCCTCCTCTTGATTTGCCACACTATCGGGTTTTCAAGAGTGATAAATATCTTTACGGAGAATGATGAAAGAGCACTTAATACTCTTGTAAGAGCATTGCAACTAACATTTGTCTCTTACATTTCATGCCTACTAAGTTCATCATTCACTGAGTAGATAATCTTGCACAACCCCCCAAAGGTTAACGATAACAATGAGACAAAACGATGAATATTTGGTCGTAGTGATAATTTCAAGTGGCAGCCAATGGGTCATACATCGGGAGTCCAAAGAAAACAGAAATATGTGGACCCACGGGAAGAGGCAAACGGCGTTCTCAATGGCTCAGTCCGATCGATGCATGTTCTAGTATAAAGTCTCCTACGCTAGCTGCATGGTTTACGTTCTAACACAAGACTCGATAAGCCATGTGGGCCAGCGATCTGCAGGGAAAGCAAAAGGGAGTGGGGAGGTTGAAAAGAGTGTAAAAAAAACTTCCACATCTTACACACTAGACAGCACCTCGTAACAACCGAGGAAGAAGGTGAAGAAGAACTCGTTATCTTTTGCATTATTTACTTAGTTGCAATAAGAATGAAACGTAGCCCATCTTTTGGGCTCTGACGTCTGTGAGTTGATCTACAGAGACAAGAGAATACATATTGCACAACATAGGAAGCAATCAGTAAGAAACTAACTAAGCTCTCCTAAATCTCCAAATGAAAGCCTATGCGTCTCCGTGCCTACACTTTTTTGTGTAAAGACAAATCAAATCTCTCTCCGACATGCCCCTCTTACAAGGCATTGAGGGCGGACCTGATTTGATCCTCTGTAACAACAAATATAATCATTTCTCGGGGTTCTTGATGAGGAATCTTAATTTGCTCCAACGGTTCTTGATGAGGAATCTTAATTTGCTCCAACGGGTTCTTGACGAGGAATCTTAATTTGCTCCAACGATTTCGACCAAAGGACGCGCTCTAATTCAGATCTGGAGCAGCACTTCTTTCCCACTACTCAACGGTGCCCTTGATCCTTCGTGTTTGATACCAAAAGAAAAGGGGAAGGAGCAAGGAACAGACTATTTTTCACTTCGCTCTTCTTCACAAATGCACCCAGGTAATGGGTTTGCATAGAAACTCTCCTCTAGCTTTGGAAATTCTCCAGGCTCCCTGAGATATGGAGCTCCCATTCGGTCTTTATGTAACTTCTTCACCTTTGAGCTAAATTTCTTCCAAGATAAATTCCCTTCATCATAATCATCTACCAACTTTACCAAATTAAGCCTGCAGTGGCAGCAAAAGTGCAATCCTTTTAGAAAAAAGAGAGAATGTGGGTGAGATTTCATTGACAAAATGGGATAATATAAGCTAGGGGTAATGGCATGAAAAAATAAGTGACGTGTGAACTTTTGCTAGACCTCAATACACGATGATACCAACCTGTCGCATACATTTAGCATTCTAACCAGAAAAATTCATTGAAAATGTGAAGCATCTGTCCTGAGAATCAAATGAATCTAAGAGAGCTAATGTTTATCAGTGTTTAACGAGGGGTCAAAAAATGAAATGCTGCTGCGCACATGATTTTCAAATGATGGGAACTACCAATTTTATGTACATTTAATGTGGTCAAGCCCAAACAATTAGAATCAAAGTCAACACGATACAAAGCGGTTAACAAATTTATTGAAAGGTGTGAACTTTCTAACAACAAAGGTATAGCATAATGTTCAACCACTCTGAATGATCAGATTAAACATCTACTTAACTACAATAATGTTGAAGACAGGTTAGGGATGTACCTGTCTGGGCTGATGGTTTTCTTGAACCCTTCAAAACGTCTATGGCCCTGCACTGCCTTGGCCATATTTCCATCATAAGTGAAAACAAAAACATCACTTTGAAGTGCAACTGCATAGTCCAGCCCAGCAAGCATGTTCTGATGACTCTTGAAAGGGCTAAGCTCATCTTCCGTTGCAAGAGTTGAATGGGAGCAAATGTTCGGAAACTCATCCGTGAGATGTTGCATACTGCCATTCCCGTAGGCTTCCCCAGCCACGAGGTAAATTCTAGTACTCGATGGGAAGCCTAAGCCTTTCAGAAGAAGGGCAGTCTCCCTAGGTGTCAGAGGACATCCGCCCAGCTTTCTATGTTCAGTTCCATTGATTTCCTTCTCTTTCCAATGGCTTACTTCATACCGCATCTTCCGAAGCTCCTCGCCTTCCTCTCTTGTCAAATTATGATCACACCCAGTAAACGCAAGCATGTCCTTCTCATATCTGATGGGTAAATGATGCAGATGAAAGCTAATCAAAGACGATCCTTATATTATAAGGTAACACACCCAAAAAAACCCTGTAGTGAACAAACTGGTTCCAGACCACCTTTTTCCATTTTATTTTTTCTCTACAAGTAGATGGCATCAGCCTTTAGATGCAATTACTAAATTTACATCCAAGTTTAGAAAGAAATAACATGGACTCATTAAATAAAGATACAGCTAACAAGTAATCTTTAAGAGAACTGAGAAAAATTTATGATATTTGACTATAGAACTATAATTTTTTAAAGTAAATAAGCCAAGCCGAAATAGTAGTTTAAAGTTAAAATGTGACACTTCAAGAAGGAAAGAAAATGGCAGACAAACATGCCTTAAATGGAGAGCCATATATGGGTTTCCATTTTGTCGCATCCTTGATACTAAAATTGCCCCAAGTTCCTCAATAGTAGAAGTATATTTCAGTGCTCTGTAATTCACACGGCACCTCAACTTTTGGATAGAATTAGGAAGGCCATTGTTCGCAAGTCGAGAATCCGTGTGAGTAAAGTATAGAACATTGTGTTGCTTCAAAAGTGGACGAACATCTGTCTTATAGTAACCGGCCTGAAACCAAAGAAATCTGTCAGGTATGACGGTAAGAATAGGAAATCCTGTGAGTATCTAAAGCGTTTCACACCTTAGACCAAGAAATGGGAGTCTTGACGAAAGGTTCAACTCCTGCAAACACATCTGGCAATGTCTCCACAATATGAACATCATCCTTCAGTGTCTCAATAAAATGTTTCCAATCAAACAGATCTTTGAAGCCACTGGAAGGCAAAAAGCAAATAGTTCATTGACCCAAAGACTACATTATGAATGGTAAGTCACAGAGCATATTTAGATAAAAAGGAACCTTTCATCAGCCCAAAAGGATGTGTGGTCAAGTGAAGGAAGAACAAGTGTTGCCTTCATAATTTTAGCAACAGCAACCATGTCACAGATCTGCATTCTAAAAGAAAAGTTTATCAGGGTGATAGTCAAAAAAATATTCCAAGTATAAGCAAAAACTCTGGGCAGGTGTCAGACCCCAAATCTCATCTGATTCAAACCTCCATTAGCATTTATCAGCAGGAAACCATTGGTTTTTGCATCCAATTCTGCAGAAAGCATAGGAAAGTGCATTTTGAGTGTTATTCGTTAAACTGAGAAGGGCGGGAGGGGGACCCAATGGCATAGTCAACTTTACTTTTGCGGGATCGTGACTGGTCAATGCATTGGGTAAAGTTTTCACTGTTTGGCTTGGCCCAAATGCCTGAATGCTGAAAGGAGGAAAGCTTTGTCAATAATTGGCAACTTCAGAAAGATAAAAGGGCATTGTATAGGTTTTTGCTAAAGAGGAAGCAACTTGCATCGACCGATCTGCTGCTTTGTCCATCTATGCTTGATGTTATGGTCATCAGTGTTCGTTCACCATCACTTCCCTCCCAGTGCTCCTGCTCATGGAGAACCCGAACTCTCTCAACACTGATGGATGTATCTGATATATCCTGGTTGCAAATAATAAAAAGAACATCAGCTCGTGAAAAACAAGTGAAATTGTTGCAACTGCTGTACTTTTGGGATGCATAAAATGTAAACACTAGAGCTAGACGAGGTTTCCATAAAGACATCAATGACACTCAAGCACTGCACTTAATCACCATATAATGTAATGTGGGGTTGGACAGAAGATAATCGGTTCATACTTGAAGGAGAGGATTTTTTATAGTCCCACGCTTATTATCACTCTTTTTGCTACTCTCGCCTTGGCCATCCAATCATGAGATCAGACATATGAGCTGAATAACTTAAGCTTGACGCTCCAGAGCTGAGAAGCACCGAACTTAGGTTTACAACTTCCTATCTGATTCAAATCAAATGGCAGAAAAAGTGTGGCACCGTGATATTTCTCACAAATTGAAGAAAAATATTTCCTGTATCTTCCTTATCATTCCAAAGGCGACACTATGTAGTAACCCCCCACAATATAAACACATGAGATCTACATCGGATGGGGGAAAAAAGTAGACACCTATAGAACCCAACTTTACATTAAAGCTCCACCAGGAAAAACACTTCTGCAACTCCCCAAAAAGGCATTCATCCGCACATGGTTTAATGGTTATGCTTCATACTACCACAACAAGAACAACGCTAATAAGTGCATCCATAGTTGCAGTGATCACCTATCTGCTACATAAATTGCCTCAGAATATTAGAAGCAATGATAGAAGATTCGTGTAGTAAATTTCTGTGGAGATGACACCAGAAATTCATACATCTTTGAACATCTTTGGGAGTATGAAAGATGATTTAATTACCAGTTGATGTAGTTCTTGTCACACAGTAATTACTAAAGTTTGTATAGAAGGATGGAGAACCAACCAACTAAAAGACCACTAGCACCATGCATGAAAAGTGAAAACGGCCACAGACAAATTGCATAATGTGGTACTTTGATGGAAACAGTAAACTTGTTTCTTACATGTAAAATGTGGTGGAGCTATCTTCCAATGGAATATTTTCTTTGACAAGAATTTTAAAGTTTATATTGGATTTAGGCTTTCTGGATTTCATCCTCACAGCCCAGGCAACTTATATAGGGAGAACAGAGCACCGTTACAATGGAATATTTCCTAAGTCATTACAACAGAATGAGAGGCTGGAAACCTGCAGAAGGACCCGGAGGAATGTTCCCAACAGAATGTGGTTACAGGAAATAATACAAGGAATGTTTGGTAAGACACCCCCTCAAGTTGGAGGGTGAACAACAGGAACCAACTTGGATGTAAAATGAGAGAAAGGACCACAGCCAAGGGGCTTGGTGAAGACATCAGCCAGTTGTTGCTAGGAAGACACGTGTGCTGTGTGTTTAAGCCCGGATTGCAGATGTTCATAAATAAAGTGGCAATCTAATTCTAGGTGTTTAATATGTGCGTCAGAAACCGAGTTAGCAGCAATGTGTACAGCTGCTTGGCTATCACAGAACAAGGTACTGGGTCCCAATGTGTACAGCTGCTTGGCTATCACAGAACAAGGTACTGACTACGTCCAGATCATGAAGCAATGAGTTTAGCCACTGGATTTCACATATTGTAGATGCCATGGCACGGTATTCTGCTTCAGCGGAAGATCGTGAAACAGTGGGTTGTTTTTGGAGTGCCAGGGGATAGGTTGGCCACCAAGAAACGTAATGCAACCTGTAAGGCTGTGATTAACCAGCGTGTTATAGGACAGGCAGCTCAATCTGCGTCAGTGTAGGCATGCAATTCGAATAGTCCGGAAGGCAATGTCACCTTCAAAACCTAGGTATTGAAGGGATGAAGGCTACACTATATGAGAACTGGCCCATTATGGAATCAACAGATATGGGATTGTCCCAAGATGGCTCCACACGAGCCAGCCCCATATGAGTCAAAGGTCATATAGATTTTAATGAGATGACATGAGGTCTACAGCCGGGAGAATGGATGCTCTGAGGCCATGTTAAAATTATATTGGATTTGGGCGTTGTGTATTTCATCCTCACAGCCCAGGCAACTTATATAGGGAGTACAGTTTACCATCACAATGGAATATTCCCCAAGTCATTACAACAGGATGAGAGGCTGGAAGCCTGCAGAAAGACCCGGAGGAATGTTCCCAACAGAATGTGGTTATAAGAAATAATACAAGGAATGTTCTGGAAAGAAAGATCAATACAGCAACTTCTGTCAAGGTAGATGTTTATCGTTTCTCGAAAGAAGAGGAGAGATGTTTATCAACTTAACTCTGTGCTGGGTCAGTCTGGGGAGATATCATAAAGCTGCACATGGAGACCATTCACCATATGCAAATCATAATATTTGAAATTAAGGATGTAGATAACACCAGTATCTCATTAGACCATCCTAGTAAAAATCATACAGACTGGTATTTTCAGATAAGATAACGTTTGTATTTCCTCTATGCATGATATATGGAGAAGAAAATACCTCTTACTGACTGAGCTGTCTGATACTCCAGAATAATGTATGTTGCATGAAACATATCTCCATCAAACAGATCACAATTTGCAATAGGCACATTGGTTTCGCCACCCCCAAATTCAACCATAATTCTGTGCTTCATACAATTGTGCGTGGAAAATTAAGCATTGACCTCGCCAAATGCAGGAATGGCCCTTTTCAGTTTGCTAGGAAACTCATGCAAACTGATGCATCCTCAAACCACTTTTCTAGTTTCCAAATTACAATTTGTCTCCCTTCCAACAACCTGCACCACAAGATAAAAGCTTCCTACTGAGGGAAGAGAAAAGCAGACTTATTGGCTCCGCCCATCTCCCTGTTTCCCCTTGTAATTCTTCTCCATACAACAGTTGCAATCAGCATCATACAAGGGATGTTCGGCTGATTGTTCCTTTCCTATTCTCTCCTTTCTATTTTCCAAATGTGAAAAATAAGAATAATTTGGAAAACAGAAAGGAGAGAATAGGAAAGGAACATTCAAAATTTATTCTTATCCGATTGTGATTTGCTACTTATAAACATTCAAAATTCTCTAACTTATCTGTTTGATAACCTAAAAACCCTAAAACAAGAAAATTTTTACCTTTTCTCTCAATCTATTGAACTGGACAGGTGGGTTAGTTCATCTTGCATCTCACAATTGTACGCACGGTTGTGGGATTCAAACATCACATCAACGGCTGCCGCATGCTTTGGTATGGGGATTTGCACATCACGTAGTCCAAACAAAGTTCTTTATATTAGTCCGGCTTAAGTAACTTGGAAGTTCTAGAGTTGTATAAAATGCGTTCTTGACATAACAATGTGCCAAGTTGAGGCATCCTTGAAGCCGTGTTTAAGGTATAGGCCGTATCATTGGGGTGCGCTTCTGAGAGGGATGGGTGTGGATTTCCCCAAATATCGGGGGGAAAAAAAGAAAAGGAAAGAAAACAAGGAAGGAAGGCAGCTAAAGATGCACAGAACTACCAGGGAGTTACAGCCAAAGAGCACGGCCTTGTACTGAACCCAACCATGATTAAAGCTAACCTGCCCAATAGTATCTTCTCTTCAACTTACTGTTGGGTGTTGGCATCTTGAAAGGTCCTAATTACAAAGTGGTTGGTAGAATCTCCACACTCCCTCAACAGAAGAGCGGATCAGCATATGCGAATTTACCAACCAGCTATATTATTGTCCCAGAATTCGACCAAACTTGTTCGGTGCGATGGCACAATTATGTTTCAGGACTACCTTCTGCATATCTAATGGTCGCTCGCACTAGTGCAGTTTGAGCAACAACAAACTAGATTATACGCTGTCCACAAAGAGAAACAAGTTACAAGAAAGCTTTCATTTCATCCCCACAGCTAAACGTCCTTTTATTACTGCCAAGATCAGGGGTCACATCCCAACCACACCAGTAAAGACATCTTTAATTACAAGGAAGCAACCGGAAAAAGAATCCACAGGAACATGAATTTTCTCCTTGGAATTGCGGAACAAGAACATAATTAATAATGAGAAAGAACAGTTGAGAAGAAATGCTAAAGAAAAGAAATGATGCCCACCTGATCACTTGC
The DNA here is from genome assembly GCA_014218235.1 of Colocasia esculenta. Classification (NCBI taxonomy): domain Eukaryota; kingdom Viridiplantae; phylum Streptophyta; class Magnoliopsida; order Alismatales; family Araceae; genus Colocasia; species Colocasia esculenta. Next base: position 84,410 of record JACBKR010000064.1, on the reverse strand, counting down.
ACTAAATCCAACCCATCCAGGGGCGCAGATCTTCATGAGACCCAGCAGCAAGCACACCCCGCAGAAGCAAAAGAACATGAGGTTCCCCAGCTTCTTCCTCTCCCTCAATCCGAACTCCACCCCCGCCCCCACCGTCGGCTTCTTGAGAAAGTCCTTCCCCAGGAGCGGCGTCAGCCGCGACCTCAGCACGGTCTGGTGACCCGTTAGGTGACCCCCCAGCCTCCTCTCGGAAGCAGCATCCCCTCCTCCCTCGCCGATCGGGCTGCTCGGGTTCTCGCACGACGACCGGGGGGAGTTGATCTGGAGCTCAATCTCGTGCGCGCCGCCGCCCCCGCCGTTGTGCCCCCGCTTGAACGACTGCGCCCGCCTTGTCATGTTGCCAGTGTACCGGGGGCTGCTGATGCACTGAGACGCCGAGACTCCATCACCACTCCCTCCGCCCGCGTTGCCTCCCCCGCCGCCGCCGCAGCCGAGGTTATAATGCTGTTGGGGGAATCCCATCTGACAGGGGAAAGCTACAGGCTGGACAATCCAGCAAGGTGGGGATGGCGGATCTCAGAGGCGGCCCCCTCCCCCGTCCCCCTCTGAGGTCCCTTCTGGTGGTAGCTCTTAGCACAGAGGGTTTGGAATCGCCATTAATGGCGCTTTCCGAACTCTACCTCCTCGTGGAGTTTCTGAGGAATGGGAGTGTGATAGGGGAAGGGGGGAGCGCAGAGATTTGAGGAGGCTAGTCACGCGCAAATCGGGCGCACATTTTCCCAGAAATTACGATCTTGCCGCTCCCGGCCCACTTCTCCTGTCTCGACGCTCATTGGTCAGCTTTTTCACTGTATGTGGGACCCACCCGCGCTCCTCTTTCATCCCCCTTCTCTGCGGCAATTGTGAGTTGGTGGACGTCATCATGTAAGATGTAGTTTAATTAGTGGTGGGTTTGATAACGTGACTTGAGATTTATCTTTTTTTAACACCAATTTTAACTCCTCAGATATTTTGGGAACATGTTTAGTTTCATTCTAATTGATAAAAGTTATTCAGAAAGATGATAAAAAGAATAGATATGTCACTTATCGAGGGGGTAAAAGTTCTCTCTCCGATAACTTATTTAATATTGATATATCATTTTAAAAAATTATATAGCTCTCCCCTATACATAGATAAATAGTGTTAAATTAAGTATAAATAGATAATAATTATACGTACTGTCACATTTATATTATATCATATTAAAAGTTATCATTTTCACTATTATTTCTCTTTAAACTATCTCAAATTAAAAAAATTCTTAAACATAAATAATTATGCACAACTAATCTATTCTTGATTTCCATATCTCACTATCTGTGGAGGCCTTTTCCTTGTTGGGCCGGAGCGGATCAGGCCTGACACTTATATAGGGGAGATAACGATCGCCGCCGGCGGACGGAGGTTCTTGCAATCACCAGAAAATGATCAGGGGGCCCGGTGAAGACCGGGAAAAACCCTCCGATGTCTAAGTTAGTATGAGGCTTGCAAGGCGGGGGTATTTGAGTGCAAGAAGGTGTTCGCATGGAAGGGAACATACCAGTGCATGGTCATGTACCTGTACCTTTATAGGCGTAGGTGCGGAGGCAATCGTGCGTAATGTTGGTAGATCGTGCCTGAAAAGGCGCCTAAATGGGTGCGCATAATGGGAGGAGTTATGCACTCAGATGTCCGTTGAGATGCCAGCAGTTAACGCGCCTCTTGATGATGGGGCGCGTGGCTTGGGCGGTTATAACTGTCGCAAGGATAGAGAGCTGTTCGGCAACCTCTGGACAAGATCACCGATTAGGTGACTCGCGTGGTGATCGAACGCGCTGATCGGTAGCGTCCTTGGTTGTTCGGTAGTGAAAGGACAGATGACCTGCTCGGGGATACGCTGCTGCGGAGCTTGACACATCCGATCACGGGGTCATACCTTGGAGGTCTTCGAACCGCCCTGATGAGGACGTGGCCCCTTGAAATGGTGTCACGTTTTGTTGACAGGACACGAGATGGCCGTAATGGGTCATCATTGGCTTAGGTGACCAGATTTGACCACCACACTTGCCCCCCACGTTCTCGAGTGGCTCGGTGAGATGAGCACTTCGAGGGCGTCGCTTCCGCATTTAATGTGATGGCCCGTTGCGTGGTGCCGCCGCTTAGAGTCCTGTCAAACGGCTAACCCATCATGATGGGTGCGAGGCCGTGTCGAGCCAGGAGCGTCATCGTCGCATTCGAACGACTACCAGCGTTGTACCCAAGGGGAAATTTTCAAAACTGGAAGGAGCGGCGTTTTAGGGCCCGCCTCGAATTTCGCTCCCTCCCCTTTCCTTATAAGGAGGGGAGGAGGCGAAGGCGGGAGCCACGCCTTCGAAAAACCTTCCAGCATTCCAGCCTTCGAGTTTTCTTGCCTTCCCAGCTTTCCACCTTCTCCTTCGTCTTATCTTGCTTCTACCGCTTCCTGCGTCTCTTCCAGTGATGGCGAACAGAGGAAAAGCCGTTGCCGGAGCAAGTGGGGTGACCGTCGCGGCGTCCAGCGGGCCACGGTACCGCCATTACAGCGGGCTCCGTGAGCGCTTCAGAATCGGTGACGAGTACGAGATAATCGACGTGAAGGAATGGGAGTCGTTCCTGGTGAACAAACCAGGTTGCCTCCTCCTCTCCGTGGATCACTTGGAGGCGGGCTTCGGCTACCGCTGGCCGGAAGTGGAGTGGCGAAGGAGCTTCTCAACTGTTGGGGCGTCTCGCCAATACAGTTGATGCCCAACACATGGAGGTACATATGTATCTTTGGCGTCATCTGCAAGATCAAGGAGATCCGGGCTCGGCGGATGTATTCCGGGCTCACTTCAAGCTGTCTGCTTCTCTGCGCCGTCAGGAGCAGATATCTACTATGCGAAGCACCGAACAGATAGGATGCACATAGGGCTGTCCAACAAATACTCCAACAACAAAGGTTGGATGGACAAATTGTTCTTCGTGCGCCACCACGGGGTGTATCGAGTGGGATTCCCCACCGTTATTCGTTCGGCACGGAAGGACAGCTTTCGAAGCTGATCTAAGACGAGCGAGGGCCTCGGACAGTCTTCTCCGAGCAGGTGTCCGGAACGGAGAAGGCTATGTGACTGAGTTTTCACTTGTCAAGCTGGGCCTGAGCAAACCGTGGAGTAAGTATACGAACTCTGGTCATTTACTTGCTGGTTTGGCGACCTTGCTCTAACTCTTCTTCCTCTTCTTCTCTTTGTGTGCAGCTGCCGCGGAGCTGGAGGCTGGAAGGGATCTGGAGGCGAACGAAGATTTCGCCGATCAGATCCCTATTCTAGCGCACATGGTGTATGAGGGCGACGACGTTGCGGCCGTTGTTCAGGTTCCTTCTACCGTGAGGGTCGGTGCGGCAGTGACAACGGCGCTTGTTGCGCCTTCGCCTACCGAGGAGCGCCCAGCCAGGGCACGGGTCCCTGAGAAGGGGCCCGGAAAGATTCGCCTAAAGAAGAAGGCCACCAGGGAGGTGGTTTCGGCTGGAGCTCGGACTCCACCAGAGAAGGGCGACGGGGCGACTCGTCCTTCCGCCTCCATAAAGAGGAGGCCGGTTTTGTTTGATGAGAGTGCGGAGGACGCAGAACAACTCCGTGCTCGAAAGAAGAAGAAGATGTCCAGCTGCTCCTCAACATGACGAGGAGGGGACTGAAGAGGAAATGGAAGAGGCGCAGTTGCTGCTGCGCAAGAAATGTAAGGTCGTGGAGTCGACCGATCAGGGAGCACTGTGGATATCCTCCGTGGCGCGCCCAGAGGTTGCGCAAAGATGGCTACCGATCTGGGGCTCATCGTCGTGAGCGACGGTCAGAGAGCCTCGCCAGAGAAGAGGCCAGGGGTTCCACCTGCTCGAAGAATAGGGAGCTGTCAGATGCTTCCAATACTGGTGGTGCCGAGCACGGTGCCACCAGCAACACTGCAGGAGCTTCTTCCCGGAGGAGTGGAGAAGTTGCAGCGTCTCCTGTTCGGAGGGAGGAGGACGCTGATGCGACGGAGGTTTCCGCCCCTGCTGGGGTGCTAGCGAGCAGTGTGGTGGCTCCAGAGTCAAGCGCAACTGTGTCTGAGGGACAGGAAGTGGTTCCTGCTACAAGGGCCACTGAAAAGGCGGCCGCGACGACGGGGGCGTCCGAGGAGATTGCTGCTACCACTGGGGGCACCCTCTCCCCCATGCCCCCCTCCGAGGTGGTTGCTAATGTAAATGCAACCACCAAGGTAGTTGAAGGTGCTGGGGGGGAGGCAGCGGGTGCTGGGGACGGTGTTCGGGCTGAAGAGTCCGATGACGACCGAAGACCCCTAAGAGAAGCGCTGCTTAAGAAGCTTCCCGAAGACCCTTCGGTGGCGGCGTTGGAGGCGACCCTTTGCCGTATGGAGAACGCGCCAAGGGAGGTGCCTGCGAGCCCTACTGCTTCCCATCTCGACCAGCTGGCGAGATGCTTGGACGTCCTTCCGAGCAGACTCCGGAGAGACAGTGGAAGGTTACCACCCGAGGCCCTAGAGGATGAAGGCATGAGCGATGTTGATCTGGAGGCGCTTGCGGACGGAATGTCCAAGTCGCTGGGCATCCTCAAGGCCCTAGCTGCTCGGGGTCAGAAGCAAAAATATTTCTTTGAGGCGCAGACGCTTTTTGTGAGACCTCTCAGCGAGATATAAGGCTCGCGAGGCGGCGCTGGAGGAGGAGGTGAGAACCTCAAAGCTGCCCTCCAGGCTTCGAAGCTGGAAGCTACCTTGGCACGGGCCGAGAAGGATGCCCTAGCCAAGGTGGTAGCAGATGCGGGGGTCCATGCCGTTGCTGAGTACAAGGCCGGACCGGAATACAAGGAAGACCTAGAGCGTATGGAGCCCGCTGCTACAGGGTGGGTCTCAATGCTGGGAGGACCTCGGAGAGGCTATCCTGGGTTGAACGCGCCCGAGAAGCCTTTGAGGCTGCTGTTCGGGAGTGCCGGCGTCGCACCCATGACGCTCGTTTAGATGGTGTGTGTTCGCGCAATTCCAGTCTGGGTGATGCCTTCTTTCGGGTGAAGACCGTTGGTCCTTCCGAGCAGGCTCCTTAATTTCCATGCTCCATGTTCTTCTTATATTCCCTTTTGGTGACCACGGTCCAAGGTTCCTGCTTGTAAAGAAAAAAGATCAGTAAATGAAGGTTTCCCTTTCTATCCTTTGACTACGGCGTCTCTTTTTCTATCTTCTCCCTTTCGTCATTGTTCCTGTTCGGATAGAAATTTGCCGGTTTTATAAGCGTCGCATGTACAGCACAGATCGTTGGAACCGAAAAGAGGTTCCGATCATGGGTGCATGCTAAGCGCTTGTGTACCATACGAACAGGGAGAAGAGAAGTAGGATGCTGAACAAAGGCTTTTATAAATGGTAAGCCTTTGGTTAGATACATGCCAAGTCCTGGGTATGGCTTCGTCACTAGGGGTAGTTAGCTTATATGAGCCTTCCTGAGACATGAGGACTTGATAAGGTCCTTCCCATTTGATGGCAAGTTTGCCGACTGCTCTTCGGGGATCCGAAGCCGAACAGCGACGCAGAACCAAATCTCCCACGTTGAACCGCCTTTCCCCAAACTCGCGCATTATAGTATTGCGTAAGCTGTTGCTGGAATGAAACAAGGTGAATGCTGGCGTCGTTCTGTCGTTTGCCAAGCATATCCAAGTTTTTCCGAAGAGCACGGTTGTTGGCGGCTTCATCGAAGTGGGTTGTCCGAATAGTGGGCAGAGCTACTTCCAGAGGCACAACAGCTTCTGAGCCGTAAGCCAATGGAAGGGTGTTCTCCCGTGGCTACCCGATCCGTTGTTCGGTGGCAACCAAAGAACGTTAGGGAGCTCGTCAATCCATGATCCTCCTGCAACTTCCACTCTTGTGTGGATCCTTGCAGCAGTGTTCGTTGGCATTTTCTACCAAGCCGTTGGCCTGGGGGGCGCCACTGAAGTGAAGTGGTTGTAGATTCCGAGCTCGGCACATTTCTGTTTGAAGAAGGTGCTGTCGAATTGTTTCCCATTGTCGGAGGTGATCACTCTTGCAATGCCAAACCTGCAGAGGAGGTTCTTCCAGACGAACTTCCACGCGGCTTGTTCAGTGATCGCAACAGTTCGGCCTCGATCCACTTGTGAAGTAATCGATGGCCACGAACAGAAACTTCTTCCGCCTTGGGCCTCTGGGAAGGGACCCAAGATGTCAATGCCCCATCTGGTGAAAGGGCGCGGTTCGAACAGTTATGAAGCTGTTCAGCAGGTTGCTTGATAGCTGTCCGAACTTCTGGCATTCCGGGCATTTCCTGGCGAAGGTCATGCAATCCTTCTGAAGAGAAGGCCACCAGAACCCTGCTCGGATAATGCTGTGTGCTAGCGTTCTGCCCCCCAGGTGGCTTCTGCACAGCCCCTCGTGGACTTCTTCAGTGGCGGCTAGGGCTTCCTCAGGGTTGAGGCATCGTAGAAGAGGTCTTGAAAGGGACCGTCCGTACAGCCTACCTCTTACGAGGGCGAAATGCTGAGAACGCATCCTGATTTTCCGAGCTTCGCTCTGTTCGGGTGGAAGCTCACCCCGGAGTAAGTACGCCAAGAGAGGGTCCATCCAACTCGGAGTTGGTGGGCCCGTCTCTATGGCTGCTATGTCTACTTCAGTGCTCGGCGAGGCGAGTTCTTCGATAAACACGGAGCGGGAAGGGGCGATGTCACCTGAAGATGCCAGCTTGGCCAGTGCATTAGCTCGCGCATTCTGCTCCCGTGGGACATGTATGACTTCGAAGTATATGAGGCCCTCTGCTTGGCTCTTGACCTGTTGAAGGTATTGAGCCATGCGGGGTTCCCTCGCTCTGAACTGCCCGCTCACCTGGCTGGCAACCAATTGGGAGTCACTGAAGACCCTGAGCCGAAGGGCTCCAAGGTGCCTAGCCATGTGGATACCAGATAGCAAAGCTTCGTACTCAGGCACGTTGTTGGAGGCCGGAAAACGGAATCGGAGGGCGTATTGGAACTCTAATCCTTCCGGAGAGGTGAGGACCAGGCCAGCTCCTCTCCCTGTAACACAAGGATCCGTCAACGTAGAGTTCCCATGGAGGTTCATCCTCCAACGGTGGGTCCTGCTCGGTAGGGAGAGTACATTCCGCAACGAAGTCTGCCAATGCTTGCGCTTTGATTGCTGTCCTAGGGCGAAAGCTGATGTCGAACTCTCCAAGCTCTATTGCCCATTTGATAAGCCTCTGGCCGCTAAAGGATGGATTTCAGTGGCTGATCGGTTAGAACCGTGACGGAATGGGCCTAAAATAGGGCCTAAGCTTCCCGGGCATCGTGACAAGAGCGAGGGCGAGTTTTTCTGCTCGAGGGTACCTCCTTTCAGCTCTTGGAGGACCCTGCTGATGTAATACACCGGATGCTACGCCGCTTTTTCTTCTCTGATCAAGACTGCTCTGATGGGTGTTCGGTAACGCAAAGATACACGAATAGAGGTCCCCGAGCACGAGCTTTGAGAGAACAGGAGGGCTGCCAAATATACCTTCAGCTCGGTGAAGGCGACTCGCAATCTTCAGTCCACCGTACTTGCCCCCCTTGCTTCGAGGCGCTTTTAGGGCCTCGAGCAACTTGAAGAAGTTAAAACTTCTTTCTGCTGCTCGGGACATGACCGGTTCAGTGCCGCAAGACGCCCCGTCAGACGTTGGACGTCGCGCACTGTCTTCGGACTGCTCATCTCAAGCACGGCTTGGATTTTCTCCGGGTTTGCCTCTATTCCTCTGTTTGACACAAGAACCCGAGGAACTTGCCCGACCAAACACCAAACGCGCACTTGGCAGGGTTTGAGTTTCACATTGTACTTTCGCAGAGTTGCGAAAGTTCCTAGAGGTCGGAAATGTGGTCAGTGCTCGGAAGCGTCTTGACCAGCTGTCATCAACATAGACCTCCATGTGGCGCTCCGATCTTCTGCTCGAACATCTTGTTTGACCAGTCGCTCTGGTAAGTTGCGCCCGCTTCTTTAGGCCGAAAGGCATTCTGGTAAACAGTATAGCCTAGGTCTGTGACGAACGTCGTGGCGTCTTGATCCGGGGGATGCATACTGATCTGGTGGTAACCAGAGTAGGCGTCCAGAAAGCTGAGAAGCTCGTGCCGGAAGTAGCATCCACCAGCTGATCAATGCGCGGCAGAGGGAAGTTATCCTTGGCATCGCTTTATTGAGATCCTTGTAGTCAACGCACACACGCCATTTATCGTTGGCCTTGCGTACGAGGACCACATTAGAGATCCACCTTGGGTATTGGGCTTCTCGGAGGCCCAACATTCGGCTTTTGACAACGTGATCCTGAATCACGGTCCTGCCGTTCCCGGTTCACAGGTCGCCTCCTCTGTTGGACTGGTGGAATCCAGGGATCCAGACGGAGGCGATGCACCATTACTTCTGGGGGAATGCCTGGAAGCTCATCATCAGACCAGGCGAACACGTCAAATTGGCCAGCAGGAAGGCTGCGTAGTGTTGCTGCTCGGCCTCTGTTAACAAGGCACCAATGTATAAGACGTGCTCGGGGTCATTGTCTACCTGGACGGGGATTAGGTCTTCAGCAGGCGTTCCTCGGCTGGTAGAAGGCTGATCGAACGTTGGCGGGGCCGGGTCCGCGAGTGGTTGCTTGTCTCTTAAAGAGAGGACATAGCAACGACGGGACTCGCACTGACACCCGAGCACTTCGCCGACTCCTCTCGGGGTCGTGAACTTCATCTTCTGATGGAGTGACGAAGGTACCGCTTTGATGCGCCCGATCAGACCTCTGCCGAGGATGGCGTTGTATCCAGGCATGTTGTTGATGACCAAGAGTCAACAATCTTGGTCACGACCCTTGGAGTTGTCCCTAAAGTAATCGGGAGGCAAACTCTTCCCATGGGGCTAGACCGAAACTCCCGAAAATCTGAACAGAGGCAAGTTTACGGGGCGAGTTGATCGGTTTTGAGGCCCATGAGGACAAAACAAACGTAAGCCAAGACATTGGGGGGCGCTTCCATTATCCACCAGAATCCGCGCACATTACAATGATTGATGGTGGCCGAAATGACCACGCATCAGCGTGTGGGGTTGTAACCCTACAAGGTCTTCGTCCGAGAAGGTATGGCTTCTTCGGGCGGTGCGCGTGCAGGACTGGTGGGATATGGAGCCGGCCAGGTGCCGAAGGCCTATCTACAACATGCACTCGCCTTGCGTAGTCGCGTCGGCTTCGAGTGCTTTCTCCGCCTGCGCCGAAGCCTCCCGCGATCACGTTGATCTCCTGCCCTTGGGCTCATTGTTGATCGGCTGCTCGGGGTCCGCTCTCGCTTCTGGGGCGTTCTTCATTCCGGCGCACAAAACCGTCCAAGGTAGCCGCGCTTGACAAGGTCTTCATTTCGTCCTTAAGCTGGCGGCACTCGGAGGTGTCGTGGCCGTGTCTCGATGAAGCGACAGTACTTGTTCTGGTCGCGTCTCCGGGGTCGGAGTGCATCCTCTGTGCCACCGAACATATGCTTCGTTCCTGATCTCCGCCAGGATCTGTTCGGGTGCCACAGTAAGGGGAGTGTAGTTGGTGAAGGGGCGCGGACGGCGCGGAGAGTCACCATTGCGTCGTCCTTTCTTCCGATCACGGTCAGAGCCGTTATCGAAAGGCCTCTTCTTATCAGACTGCTCCCCCTGCTCCGCTCTACCTGCTGCTAGGCTCTCCTCGCAAGCCGCATGGCGTTGTGCGATGGAGAGTAGCTCGGCAAGGGTGGCGGGCTGCTGGACGCCAAGGGTCCTCTGCAAGAAACCGTCGCGAGTGCCCTGGATGAGGGCACTGGTTGCCAGAGGAACGTCCAGACGCGAGATGCGAAGCGCCTCTGTCGGAACCTTTTGACAAAGTCCCAGAGCGCCTCGCCCTTCTTCTGGTGTACGGCTAGGAGGAAGCCGCCGTTCGCGGCTGCGACCTTCCACCAAGGAAGTTGTCCTGAAAGGACTTCTTCTTTGGCGGAAGGAGGTGATGGAGCCCGCCGGAAGGGTCACCAAGGGTTTTGTCCCGAAAGGACTTCTTCAGTTGGCGGAAGGAGGTGATGGAGCCCGCCGGAAGGGTCTCGAACCAGGCCCGGGCAGTCTCCTTGAGGGTTGCAGGAAAGGCCCTGCACTTGGCCACATCTGATGCTCCGTGGAACACCATGTGCGACTCAAAGCCGTGAATGTGGTCGGCTGGGTCGGTGGTGCCGTCGTAGGGCGCAATGGTGGGCAGAGGGAGCATGGGAGAGACCCGAGAGCTTCCAGAATCTCCCTACTGAAGGGGAGCGGAAGTCTAGGTCATCATCCGTCGAGCTTTTCCTTCCGCACACTGAACCATCGCGTCCACGCGGCGTTCGAGGTCAACCACTCGTCGCAGGCTCCTGGCGAGCTCCTATTCGGAATTGGCGGGGCCCCCTCGTCCGGACTCGTGGGAGTTGGCTCCCACGACCGATCGCGACGGAGAGAGCGAAAGGACGAGGGTGCACAGTGAGCGACGTAGCGAACGCTGCCGCGGCGCTCTGGCACCGCTCGCTCCGGGCGCGGGGCCGTCGGGGGGCTACCGGAGGCGCGGGCGATCTGCCTGCTGCTCCTGAGGCCACCGGGAGGACGCGAAACGCCGATGCGATGACTCCGCCTGCCGCTCGTCGTGGCAGGGGAGCCGCCGGAGCTGGGGGTCCAACCAGTTGACCCTGCAGGCAGGCAACACCTATTAGCTGCTGCATCTGCCCCCGAAGTTCGGCTACTTCGAGGGCTGTCGCCGGCGCGGCGGCCACCGGTGCAGGGACGTCGTTGTTAACGCCAGCATGAGCGATGTTGACGTCAACGGGGGGATCGCCGGTGAGAGTCCGCTCGCGACTGTCGGGATCTTGTCGCCCTACTCCCACGTTCTGGTAAGAGGATCGTCCACGAGCTATGGCTGTGTCGTTCCCACAGACGGTGCCAAAAGTGTGGAGGCCTTTTCCTGTTGGGCAGGAGCAGAAGGCCTGACACTTATATAGGGGAGATAACGATCGCCTGCAGCGGACGGAGGTTCCTGCAATCACCAGAAAATGATCAGGGGGCCCGGTGAAGACCGAGGAAAACCCTCCGATGTCTAAGTTAGTATGAGGCTTGCAAGGCGGGGGTTTTTGAGTGCAAGAAAGTGTTCGCGTGGAAGGGAACATACCAGTGCATGGTCCTGTACCTGTACCTTTATAGGCGTAGGTGCGGAGGCAATCATGCGTAATGTTGGTAGATCGTGCCTGAAAAGGCGCCTAAATGGGTGCGCATAACGGGAGGAGTTATGCACTCAGATGTCCGTTGAGATGCCAGGCAGTTAACGCGCCTCTTGATGATGGGGCGCGTGGCCTGGGGCGGTTATAACCGTCGTAAGGATACGGAGAGCTGTTCGGCAACCTCTGGACAAGATCACCGAGTAGGTGACTCACGTGGTGATCGAACGCGCTGATCGGTAGCGTCCTGTGGTTGTTCGGTATGAAAGGACAGGTGACCTGCTCGGGGATACGCTGCTGCGGAGCTTGACGACGTCCGATCACGGGGGTCATATCTTGAGGTCTTCGAACCGCCCTGATGAGGACGTGCCCCTTGAATTGTGTCACGTTTGTTGACAGGACACGAGAGGGCCGTAATGGGCCATCATGGGCTTAGGTGACCAGATTTGGCCACCACACTATCAAATAGACTTGTAGATGAAGAGCAGTTTTTTTTTTTTGGGTGGTAGCCCAATGGCTTGTGCCATTGGGTAGAATGAGCTTGCCCCGGGTTCGAAATTTAGGGCCCCACCCTCCCGACCCATGCCCCCTTTAAAACTTTAAAACACACAAGACGCAATTTTTTCGCAGGAGTCGAACTCTCGCCACCTGATTTGCAGTGGTGTGCCCCACCTTTGGGCACGTCTTATTGAACACTTTGTTATGTATCCGAAAGATAATAAATTTGAAAGAAATTGTCAAAGATTTATATCTGTAATAAATTAGTATTTAATAAATTTTTTTTTAAAAAAAAACTTTTATAAGCTATTTGGGGGAGGGCGCGGGGGGGGGGGGTGGGGGTTTCCGACAGGAGGGGACGCAGGGCGGGGGGGTGGAGGGTGTTCGCCAGAGTGGGGGGGAAGGCGCAGGGCGGAGGAGGGGGGGGAGGGTGCAGGGCAGGGAGGGGGTTCTGATGGAGGGGGGGGGGGGTCGGGGGGATTCACAGGGGTGGGGGGGGCTTCCGACGGTGGCAGAGGGAGTGCGCAGGGCGGGGGCTCACAGGGGCAGGGGGGCTTCTGGCGGTGAGGGGGATGACACAGGGGGGTGGGGTTTCAAAGGGAGGGGGGGGGTTGCAAAGGACAGTTCACAGGGGAGGGGGGCTTCTGTGGTGAGGGGGATGGCACCAGGGGAGGGTTTGGGGGTTATAGAGGAGAGATGGGGCCAACTCTGGGAGAGGAAGTTTTAAAAATTAGTTAGTACTTATTTTTATTTTGGGAATATTTACATAAGATAAAATTTTTACTTTTAAAAATATTTACTTATCAAACGTGTTAAGATATTTGTCCTTCTTCTTTTTAAATTTAAGAAAAAAAAATTATTAAAAAATTTATAACTAAACCCCCTATTATATATTTTACGTCCAAGTCGCGACCCGCGTCCGTGCCCGTGACCGTCTAATCCGCGTTTGATCTCTGATTGGGGGATCCGAATGCGCTGTTTTGATGTTCCTCCTCGACGGGAAGAGGGGAAGCGGCCCACAAGAGTGTCCATGAGGCATGAGCGGAGTTTTATAACCCACAGGCACAGCTATTATTTTAAGAGACATTTCGATCGCCACAAAACGGTGGTGGGATAACTATTCAATACTCTTATAATTAATATATGAGGGATGTATATTGGACAATTTTTTACGATTCTAATAATTAATGATTTCTTGGGCTATTATACTTTTTAATTAAAGTGAAAATGACGAAAGAACCAGTTGAAAGCTTAATGTTTTGAATTGACTTGCGGCCGAATAAGATTTTTCGATCATAAGAAAATTTAGTTTAATAACTCAATATTTTTGTTCCAATGTAAAGTTTAAATAACAATAGCATGCACTACAACCCTCTCTTTTATATGAAATTGTTATTGTGTCAATGGGCATGCATTCATTAATTTGCCGGAGTCAAGTTCATGTCAAAACTTAGTGTTAGTAAATCGATTTCCCATTTTTTAGCATCTTTTTATAAGAAACAAATATTGTATTAGTCGAATTACATCCACTCATTCCACCACCAATTTAACGCACATATATAGACAAGAGATTTCAATATAATAAAGAGGGTAATCGAATATTATTCCAATTATGAGAAATAGCTACTGCCCATTCTGAAATGACTAGAAAAAGTACTCAGTTATGAAGAATTGGCCTATGCAAGAGATAGGCTGGTCTCAAGTTGTCATTCTCTATTTAATAAATGAAATACATTTAGTACTCCGTCGAAATATTTAATGAATTTTACCTATTCTCACAAGTGAATATGAGTCCAACATGAGGACCCCGGTTGGGTCGATCGTTAGAACTCTTGCTTAAAAGCAGAGGTCCCGAGTTCGATTCCTGGGGGATTTACCTGATTTACATGCATCCTCGAGGTGTGTAATCCGAGGTTTTTCTGTCATTAGGGGTAAGGGCATTCGGTATACGGAAAGTAGGAGCTGCCAAGTCCTGACCTTGGAGTTCACGAACACCAATCCTTGAGTCCACAAAGCCACACGGGGCGGGATTTCCTCGTTATCAAAAAAAAAAAAAAAATATGATCCAACATATATAACGTATATATCCCCACTTATGAGAACGGATGATAGTACTCGGCCAAACATAACAATTCTCTAGAACAACATATTTGTCCACCTCATCTCATCTCTAAGATAGAAAATAAGACGGGCAAGTCAATATATTTGTCCATCTTAAAGAAGTATCTGTCTAACTTATTACTAATTAATTAGGTGGACAAATAAATTTACTTGTGAAATAATGTCGACAATGACGACTAAAGTTGGATGGGCCTACGTGCCTCTTGTATTGGCTAGTCTTGTTTTAGATGGAGGAATATTTAGTGCATATATATCTTGATGTGTATTAAACATGGCACATTCATTAGGGGTGTGTTATTTATCTTTGGAGAGATTATAATATCTCCTCCATCTCATTTTTTTCAAATTCTAAAGACAAATGATATACCTTTAATAGGTGTGCTTAAATTAGTACACATCATGGGTGTGTACTAAATATTTTTCTTTTAAATAAGTATATTTTATCTATCATGTCCAAGACAAATAATATTTTTTTATAATCGAATGCCAGTTGTTAATTAACGTGAAAAATATTAAAGATAGGGCAGCATGTAAATAGAGTAGAACATTATTCTCACAAAATTATCCCAATCCATAATAAAAAAACCAAGTAAATCCTAAGGCATCTCCTTCTCTCTCTCACAAATATCATGAAGTTCTTCTTGAAGTAGACCACGGATGGACTCATCACCGGCGAGCGCAGCAACACCGGGGCAACAATGGATCGCAACATACCACGTGACATACGTAGTTGGCTAGCAGTTCGAAAAAAATTGAAGTGAAATATTTGTTGTCATTTTAAATTAACAACAAAATTTATGCAAATTATTTGTCAAATAATTTTATTAATTAAAAATTATGTCAAATCTTTTTCTCTCTCTTTTCTAACCAATAAAATATTTTAACATATAATTTACATGATTTTCAAAAAGTGAAAGGGGTGACGGAGTGAGCGATATATGGGAAACAATTTAAATGAGCACTACTTGGTGCAAACTCTCGTTGAAAGTCTGCAACAAATTATCATTCCTATTAAGAGTGGGGACAATGACATCAATCCCTCTAATAGAAGGGAGGGGTTGAGTTTGTTGTAAACCGTCAGATTGACGGTTTGCATCTAAGGGTGAACACGGTCTGGTTCACTCTCATTTTTTTTTTAAAATCAAATCAACCCGAATTTTTAATTGAATCGAATCGAAATCTACTAAAAAATAGATTTTAATGTCAGTCGCGACGGTCGGTCTTGCGACCTTCACACGGAGACAGGTGCGCCCAAACAATTAACCAACTGTGCTACAAATATTTTTATGTTAATATATTATTATTATTATATTCGGTTCATTTCGATTTTCAACTTGAAATTGAAGATCGTGAAATTGAACCGAACGATTCGATTCAATTTTTCTATTCAGATCATATTGTAAACACCCCTATTTATGTCAAGACTTACCCAATTTAAATATAGAGCATTATTATGGAGCGATCACCTTTAATTATCTGTGGGCACGTCAGTCGCTTTCTGGGTTCTCTCTCCACTTTTCGGAGTTTGTCAACACACCTTTTCAAAGCACGCAACGCTACGGCAACAGTGACATCTAACCGATACAAGCCTCGTGTCCGTCGCCGCTGGAAAGATGGAGATGTCTGGAGCCTACGTACCTGGTTATGTCTCTTTTAATTAGCTGGTTCATACGACTCTTACATATGATGATATATCAAGTGTAGAAAATCTTATTTTAGCGAAACATGCATATATATAGCTAACTTGGGGTCTTTTATTTGAAGGTGAAAACATACTTAATTCGGTGGGTTATTTGAAGGGAAATGCGAAGTACGTACCCATGTGTGCTCTCGGGTACTACTCTACTCTGAGAGAAGCGAGGTGGGGCCTGCACCCATAGAATTGCGATCTCCACTTGAGCCTGTTCCAATTTTTCATGTTGGTGCTGGGTTTTCCATTTTCGATGCGAAGAAGTTAATTCAAAAGAAGTCACAATATCCGATTTAATTAAAAAGCCTCCAATTGCTTGTGCTTTTGTTATTGGTAGGAAAGCGTGGAGGTAGAGATGTACGTTAGAGGAGTTTAATCACCGAGTCACTTTCTGTGTACCCAATTGCATGCTTATACTAATTATTAAGCTAATATTGATTTTTGTGATTTTATTTCGTTACCTTTTTACCAAATTATTTTTATTCTACATGAAATGATCTCAACGATTGGCTAATTCATTCAGCTGTCAAAGAGATTTATGTATAACATATAAGGTAGAAAGGATTAAAAGTTGGATGAAGAAGTTAACATAAAAAGAATACTTTTAGATCTTCCTCCCAATGTTTCCCATGAGGCCAGCCAAATATATATATGATTTGGATGAGAAAAAGGTCTTAAAATAAGTAACAGCAGTCATACTTTTTAAAATACTTTTTCTTATGAACTCACGTACGTCCCTTCGGTCTCATGTACACCAATATATACATATATTAGGAAAAGGATATTTAACATATATATTTGTCTTGCTGCAAATTCCTCTCCGTTCATTCACATAAAACCTAATAAGATTTGGGTGTGTAAGAAAAAAAAACTCCAAAAAGAGGAGAAAAATAGCACAAGTCTCATATGTTTTTCTTTCCTCTGGAGGTCTCTTTTCTTTTACTCTTAATCTCCATCAAATCCCATATTAAGGGTTTATTTGGTTACATGTAAAATATTTTCATTAGAAAATAATTTTTACATAAAAATAAAAATCGTAATTATTCATTTAGTTCTTAGATAAATATTTTCACTGATTATTTGTGTAAATAGAAGATTAAAAGAAAGGTGAAAAGCCAACAGAATTAAATGTAAACTTTTACTAGAGAGTTGTATGAGATATTATGGTCTACTCCAATGAGAGGGAGCCACATACCCTTAGTCCACTATTCATCAAAAGTTTTTATTTTATTTTATTTATTTTTGATATTTAAAAAAAATAAAAAATAAAAACAACTAGTGAAAAACAAATAATGTTGACAAAGATATTTAAATTAGGAAAAATAAAATAAAATATTTTTTGAATGAATAGTGTTCTACTGATATTTTAATAAAAAATTAAAATCAAAATAACTAATAAAAATAATTAATTTGACAAAGATGACATAAATGAAGGGGAAAAAAATAATATGAATAAATAATGCTAAGAAGGTTGGCGCTGCAGTTGGATTAACGGAAGAAAGAGAATACGCATGCGGGAAAATGACTTTTGATCTTTTGCCGCCGATATCAAAATTTGAGATTTTTAATATAAAATTTTACAGATTTTAATTTTTAAAGATAATAAATAACTAAAAAAATATAATTTTTCTTAAAGAATTTATCGTGTGAGAGATTTTACGGTTAAACAAAACAAACGTACCTTAAGTTAGATGTACCGGCGAACCAGGCGGTACGGTGTGAATTGACATCAATTACACTTCAGTTGGATCAAGTTTGAGCTCAAATTTAATAATAAAAAATTAAAAGAAGAACTAAATCAGTAAATCGGTTGTGCCTAAAAGCCGGACTCTTCGGTGCGGTAAATCCAACCGTGTTTTATACAGAAGGTGGATTTAAGTAAAGAGATGGGCAACCAGTATTGGGCTTTGGCAGAGATCACATTAAAATGCAAGGGAAAACAGTTTAGTGATATTATTTCATAACACATATATTTGATATTAATATATCACAAATATCATAATATATTAAAATTTATGTCATGTAAATAATATGAAATATATGTGTCAAATGAATTTGTTACTAAACCCGTTTTTCAAATTAATGAAGAGGGGCTTGAAACTTGAAGGCATGCTGCATGCAATTAACACCGTTGATGTATATATGCAAGCAAGTGGTACCTTCGGAGATTGGCATTCCTCACATGCAATGGCCTGCATGTGCTGTCTTATATCCCCCATGATCTGACTGCGTCGATCTCGCCACCCCCCACCACCGCTGCTGTGGGAATTTCTCGAACACTGGATTCCTTTTTTTTTTTTTTTTTGAACAGTAAGATAGTATTTATATTATACTAGTCGAACACATACAAAACAGAGAAAGAAAAGACACAAGCCACATCTGCCCTTCCCCTGCACGCAAGCAGGTAAGGTGGCAGCAGTCCTCCCATACCAGCAGCCCATTCCCATTCCCGAAGTACAAATAACGAAGAAATTTCCAACTGGGAAGACAAAAAGGGGGCACCGGATAGCTAGCATAACATCTCCGGGACGAAGATGGAGATCAGGATCAACCAAACAAAGTAAAGGGCAGAGAGAAGACATCATCAAGCCACGGGAATCGCCAACTCCAATATAAAGAAGCTGCATCTCATATGTGCAGCAAACAGGATGCTCGGATGACGCACTCACGAACAGGATGTGCGGATGAAGCCACAACCACGAGCAAATCAAAGTCTTCTAAGTCCCAAACAAGGGAAAGAGTGGTATGAAGTGATTCCGCTTGATGGATCTTTAGTCTTCCACTGTAACCAGATCCTGAAACAAAAGAGAAGCACAAGAAAAAACAAACACACCTAACAGATTACTATGCCGTGGCCGGTAACAGGCGAAGATCGCCTGAGAATCTCAAGAGCACCCGCGCCACCACTGTGAGGACCCAAAAGATGACAAAAGACTAGATAGGAGCAGGTGGATTAGCAGAAGAATTTGAAAAGTCCAGAAGAAACGAGATGATACAAGGGGGGAGCCAACACGAAATGGGAGGGATAAAACAAAGGGACCCTCTGAGAGGAATGGAAAGGAGAGTAGAAACGGGCGAAGGGGAAACTTGGCAGAGCACAGATCTAAGCTTAGAAAGAGAGGGGAAGTCGTACTAACGGAAGGACCAGAGGAGGAGAAGCAGAGGAGGAAGCGGGTGGGGGGAGTGCCTAAAGGCAGGGCTCCCCCACCCATCGCTCCACCTCTGAAGGTCGGCGATGAGACTGCCGGCGAGCCGGCAACGGTAGTCGGGACGACGAAACACCTCGCGCTTAGAACCTTCTCGCCGGAGCGAAACCTTCCGTCCCAAGAGGACGACGTAGACGAACTTTTCCTCAGAACTTCTCTCTCTAGAAAAGTCTAGAGAGAGAAGCTCAGAACCGGTCCCTCGAACACTGGATTCCTAAGCACCCATTTTTTCCTCTCTTGGAATGAGAGAAACATGCATGCACTGTCATGACAAGGAAGAATGCTTCTATATCTTAATTAATGGAGCTTTTGTATATCTTATTGGAGCTCCTCATAACATCTGGTGGGGTTTTGATCAGTGGGAGGGAGAATATTCCTGCTGCTTAAGGGGAGAGAGAGAGAGAGAGAGAAAGAAAGAAAGAGGTGGAATGGGATGTGGACATATTATTGGAGGTAGATGATCGGCAGGACATGTTAGCACCCGGATCGGAAAGATCAGCTGCAGCTTGTCGGAGCTAGGCCACCTGGATTGACTCCGGCAATGACGGATCTGCCCCTGAGTTGGACTAGACTCGAAATTAGCTGGCACAGCTGTTGGATGGGAGGGTCGCCTCTTCCGAAAGTGCCCTGGGCTGCTATATTACTTTATTAGAATCTTCTGGGTCGACTTTTAAATTAATTAATTGTAAGACCCTTTTTTTGTTGTTCTATATTTTGTTCGGGAACATTATCGTCAATTTCGCTACTAATTTTCGGTTATGTGGTCGTCTTATGTGTTTCGTTATTGTATATGTTTTGTCAGATTCTTTGAAGAACATTCGCAACGAGTCCTCCACCATTCATATACACAGATGGAAAACGGTTTATATATATGACATAAAATTTAAAATATTATATTTATGTGAATGATGTCAAATACATATATCAAATAAATATGTTATTAAATCGTTTTACCATACAAATTCCTCCCTGTTATCTCATCCCTCAAGCATAGAAAATACATTGTTAAAAGATTCTATTTTGAAGAAGGCGACAGTTGACGTCTTGTTTCTTTTAAGAACGAACAGGCAAAGAGAGAAGGAAATCTTCTCCAATTATCTCATTCATGGTTGTAACGGATATATGGTGTGGGTTTGAGTTGACCATTCGAGTTAATTTGCTAATTTTTTTTTAATCACTCAGGGCCTCTGGCGTTACCGACGACATTTTCCGATGAAAAACATCTGTCGAAAAAGCCGTCGGTATTTCTTTTCGTCGAAAATATCAGTCGGGTTTTCCGACAGACTATATTATGTCGGAAAATCTGTCGATATTTCCGACGGAAAATTTCCGTCGGACAATTCCGTCGGTAAGACTGACAGATTTGCCGACGGAAATATGTTCCGTCGGAAAAGCCAAAATTTCACCCCCCACCCAGCCTTTCGCGCCCCTCTCTCTCTCTCTCTCTCTCTCTCTCTCCTCTCTCATCTCCGGCGTACATGTGCCGCCGCGCTGCCGCCGCCTTCGCGACCCTGCACCGCCACCGCTACCAGTGACCCCAGCCCGCGCCGCCGCCGCTATTGGCCGCCCGCTCACGTCGCCGCCACTACCCGGCTCGGTCCCGTCACCCTGCCGCCGTCTCCACCTTGCTCTGCCGCCGGAGGTATGCCACCTCTCCCCCCTCTTTCCGCCCCCCTCCCCCCTCCCCTCTGAGCCAGCGACCCCCCCCCCCCTTCCCCCTGCTGCCCCTCTCTCTCGCCCCCCCCCATCCCGGCCGGCGACTGCCCCCCGGCCCCCTCCTGCTGCCCCCCTCTCCCCCTCCCATCCAGGCTGGCGACCACCCCCCCTCCTGCTGCCCCTCTCTCCCCCTCCCCTCCGGGCTACCACCACCCCCGGCACGGTCCCCCCCACACTCCCCCCCTCCCCCTCTTGCTGCCCCCCTCTCCCCCTCCCCTCCGGCTGACACCCCCCCCCTCCCCCTCCTGCTGCCCCTCTGTCCCCCTCCCCTCTGGGTGACGCCCCCCCAACCCCCCACAGTCCCCCCTCCCCCTCTTGCTGCCCCCCTCCCCTCCGGGCGACCCCCCCCCCCCCCCTTTTCCCCCCACAGCCCCCCCTCCCCCTCCTGTTGCCCCCCTCCCCCCGGGCGACCCCCCTCCCCTTCTGCTGCCCCTCTCTCCCTCTCCCCTCCCGTGACCCTCCCCCCCCCCCCCCCCCCAGGCCAAAACTTCAATTAAACTTGTTCATATGTCCATATCCATGTCTCAAATATGACTGACATATTTTCCCAAATTTATATCATGCATAGGACACGAATTTAAGTATCAATATATCTAATTTCATGTTTTTGCAAGTCACATGTTCTAGCATTCGCGTCTTTTGATTCACCCAACCATATGTCAATTGGCTTCTGCTATAATGTCACCAACATATCTACATTATTTTCAAATAATTTCTCCAAATTTTATGTCTTAGTTTGCATGTATTAAGCATTTATGTTCATGCTATGATTTAAGATTTTCTATTCATGAAATAACGATTCCTGAGTGCATAGACCAAATTGTTCTCAATAAAATATGTAAAAATATTTTATATCTTGTTTACAATAAATTTCATGTTGGGAGTTTTGGCCAAAACCAATTAGAACGCATGATTATAGGGCTTTGCACAAAATCGTAATTCTCCATATAAAATGCCAATTCTGATTGACTTCGTGACCCACTATGTGGATGCCAATTCTGCTTAAATTGGTGACACACACTATGGACGCCAATTCTGAAGAGATTGGCACCCACTCATTCAGTTGACATTTTAAAAGGGTTTGATTTTCCTTATTTTATATGCATGATACCTCCTATTAGACTTATTTACACCCTATGGTCATTGAACTAGTAACCTAAAATAGTTAAACCACATGTAAAAGGAATGACATGAATACTCTTCTAATGTTCTTAATGATATGACTATGTTCTTAATTATATTCAAAGCTTTTTGGTAAATTAAGTTATTTTTTATTTATCTTGCTCGCTGTTATTTTTTTACGCTTTACATGAAAATAAACAATGCAATGACTTTCTTTGTTAAACATATTGCTTACTTTCACAAATTTCACACTGCAAGTTAATCATTCAACATTCGTATGTTTATTTGTAGCAATTTGATTGATTTTTTCATATTTACCATATTATGATTTAATTTCATATTTTAATTACTCATGAATAAAATGTTATAATTTTTTTTCTAATTAGTGATGAGAGTTCGCGATTGAAAATTAGACTCAAAGAAGAACAAATGTCCAACGTATCAAAGTACTTGTTTGTTTGAACGTAAAATATTTCCGCTCGATATTCGAAGATTGCATGATGGTTTACTTTTGGTGAAAGAGAAGATGAAGAAAATCATAAAGATTATTCGGAAAGAAGAAAGACAAAGTTTAGAAAACAAAAGTGGATTATCTGTTATTGTTCAAGATGAAAAAGAGTGCGATATTCTGTAATCTTACGACGCAGTTGGTGTGGTAGTATGTACATGTTTATTGGAAAAGACTGGTCAAAATTTGTGAAAAATAATTGTGTCAAAGAACTTGACATTCTCAAAGTTATGTCTTCCCATTATGTACGAAGAGATGTATTTGGCAAACTATATTTAGGGATATCAGTGGTTAGTTCACTCCCTAGGAAATCTACTAAGAAGCTGGTGAATAAAGAGCCGATCAAGTGGTGGTGGCCTAATATGAAGACATCACGGTTTGTGTTGTTTTTAATGTTCAATACCATTAAGTATTTATATAGTGCTCAAATTTATTTGATATTCATGTATGTTTACTCTTCATTTATCTTTACGTCAACGCTTTGTTTCACCTATTAGCTCTGGGACTCTCCATATAATGTATGTATCATATGTATGGTACTTGAATGATGTGAGGGTGTGTTGGATTTTAACTCGTGACATGACATTTAATCTGTGTAGGAAAAATGTCTTATGAGAATCGGTCATGGATGTACCGTGGAATAGTGGATGGAGTTGTGACCGAGGAGTTTAAAGACGGAGTTGACAGTTTTATTGAGTTTGCATTGAGTAATTCATCAGTGGCAGTTGATCCGATGGATAACATCCGATGTCCGTGTTCGGCTTGTAAGAACAGAAAGTGGATATCGACATGGGATGTGCAGCATCATTTGTATACGAGAGGATTTGTTGACCATTATGAGTTATGGTCGTCTCATGGTGAGTTGAATATTCAATCGTCTGCACCAGCTAATTACTTTGCCTCCACAAGTACGTACGTAGACATGGTTGTCGATGCTGCTGGTCCGGAGTTCAATATTCATGAAGATCAAACAAATGAAGAAGTGCCGAATGATACAGCTCAGAGATTTTATCAGTTACTTCGAGATGTTGATGAGCCATTATGGGATGGTTGTGAGAAGCATACATGGTTGTTTGCAGTGTCGCAGCTACTGAATTTGAAATCTGAATTTCATATGAGTGAGAGTTGTTTTGACCGGCTTCTCTTACTCGTCAAGAGCATGCTTCCTCAATCAGAGAGGTTACCTGCTGACTTTTACCGTGCGAAGAAGATGGTGAATGATCTGGGGCTTGGTTTTATGAAAATTGATTCATGTCCTAATCACTGTATGATGTACTACAAAGATGATGCAGATAAGACATCATGCTGTATTTGTAAGCATGATAGATTCAAGCCCAAGAGAGGGGACAAGTCAAAGCAGAAGGATGTTCCGTATAAGTCATTGTGGTACTTTCCGATCACACCCAAATTGCAGCGATTGTTCATGTCCTCGAAGACAGCTGCACATATGACTTGGCATGCGGAAAGAGTCCGTCGTGACGAAGGTGAAATGAGTCATCCTGCCGATGGTGAAGCTTGGGCTCATTTTAGCCGTAGTCATCCTTACTTCTCAAGGGATCCACGCAACGTGCGGCTGGGTTTATGCACAGACGGTTTCAATCCATTCGGAGACTCGGTGGCATCTTACTCATGTTGGCTAGTATTCCTAACACCGTATAACCTTCCGCCAGGCATGTGCATGAAGCGTGAGAATCTGTTCCTTTCATTGCTGATTCCGGGACCAAAAAGTCTAGGAAAAAATATAGACATATATCTTAGACCGTTGATTGATGAGCTGAAATTGTTATGGTCAGATGGGGTTCTCTCTTATGATGTATCCAGAAAACAGAATTTCAATTTGAAGGCTGCATTAATGTGGACAATAAGTGACTTTCCAGCGTACGGCATGTTATCTGGCTGGAGCACATATGGGAGGTTGGCATGTCCTTATTGCATGGAGGATTCTAAATCATTTGTGTTGAAATCTGGGGGAAAATCATGTTGGTTCGATTGTCATCGTCGGTTTCTACCGATTGACCATCCTTTCCGAAAGCAAAAGGATTCTTTTATGAAAAATACAATTGTGATGGAGGAGGTAGATATGGAACGGGTGTCTGGTGGAAACATGGCGAGGCGGGTCCAGAACTTACCGACTGTAAGACAACTAGCTGGTAGTACCCGATAAATCCCTGGCTTTGGGAAGGATCACAATTGGGTGAAGCAAAGCATCTTTTGGGAATTGCCTTATTGGTCAACACTTTTGATACGACATAACCTAGACGTCATGCATATAGAGAAGAATGTTTTTGATAATGTGTTCAACACAGTTATGGATGTCAAAGGCAAAACGAAGGATAACGTCAAGGCACGTTTGGATTTGAAAGTACTTTGCAGACGTCCAGAACTAGAGCTGCAGCATGTTAGTGGAAAAGTGGTGCAACCTAAAGCTGCATATGTGCTTGGGGCCAGACAGATTAAGGAAGTGTTGCAATGGTTGAAGCAATTGAGATTTTCGGATGGATATGTCTCGAATATTGCCCGTTGTGTAAATGTCAACGAGGGAAAAATATACGGAATGAAGAGTCATGACTGCCATGTTTTCATGCAAAGACTGATGCCACTTGCTTTTCGTGAGTTGTTGCCGAAGCAAATATGGGGAGCAATGACTGAGCTGAGTCAATTCTTCAGGATTTTATCTGCATCAGAAGTCAGACTTCATGACTTGCCAAATATGGAGCAAAATATAATACAGACAGTCTGCAAATTAGAGAAGATATTTCCTCCAGCATTCTTTGATTCAATGGAGCACCTGATCATCCATTTGCAATATGATCATCCATTTGCCATATTTGCCAACAGAAAGGTTGTGTGACATTTACATTACAGAGAGTTTGACTCGGTCATACTGCAACGGAATCCACGTCTAACTGACGTGCAGGTTGAAAAGGAACGGGAGAAGTCCTTTCCTACTTGGTTAAGATCTCGAGTATGTGTCTAAATATTTTGAAACATAAGTGTTATGTTCTTATGCATATTTAGTTGTTGTAATTTGTCAATGTCTGTCTATTTTTTTTATAATAGGTTGAACAAGGTTTTATTACCGACTCAAGAGTACAAGAGATCAGTTATGGCCCCTCGAAGATTGTACGTGTCTATCCAGGCTACATTGTGAATAGATACAGATTTCACACGAGAGATTATGGACAGAATAAGTCTACGATGAACAGCGGCGTATATGTGAAGGGAAGTGCCTACAATGAAAATGAAATAGACTATTATGGCATTCTCGAAGAAGTCATTGAACTGCAATTTTTGGGACAAGACAACAATGTATTTCTCTTCAAGTGTCATTGGTTTGATCCGACATCTATTCGTCATGACACAACATATGGAATTGTCGATGTCAAGCATAAGTCCAAGTTGAGTACATATGAGCCATTCATTCTGGCGGCACAAGCCCAACAAATTTATTATTCAAATTATTCATCCCTTAAATTAAGAGATTGGTGGGCTGCATGTAGAGTGAAATCAAGGCTATTCCCTGAGTATGAGCTTCTCTCGGCTGATGATGAGCTCGGAGGTGTTAATGACAATTTTTTCCAATCAGATCAGAGTGACACACGAGAGTTGGCAGCTTCTATGCAGTTCAGTGTTGATGATATAAATGAAACAATTTGCTTACATAAGGGTAACGAACAGGAAGAAGTTGACCCACGAGACCTTGAGCGGAGGGTGGAGTCTGATGTGGAGGAAGACTCCCGGGATGATGAGGATGAATTCGAGGATGATGACGAAGATGATGCTGAATTAAACATGTCTTCAGCATCTGATGATGAATATAGATAATATACCCTATATTTTGTAAGAATTCCTATTGTTGCTAATTATATGTTCATATTAAATTACTACTTCAAATTTGAGTGTTGATGACATGTTATATCTTTATTTATCTCAATAGAGATATGGTACGTGGAGGACGGAGTCGGACGGTTTCCACGTCCGTTGGCCGAGGGTCCACGACCCCGTCCACGACAGTATATGTATATGTAAACACAAAACTCTATATATTATTATTTATATTAAATTCACGAGATCTAACGTACATGTAATTTCTCAGGGTCTGCCTCCCCGTCCGCGCCGGTCGTCCCAGCGACAGGTATATACATATGTACACAAAGAACCAGATGGATATCATTGTTCATATTAAATTCACGAGATCTAACGTACATACAATTTTGCAGGGACTGCCTCCCCGTCCACGCCGGTCGTCCATGCGACAGGTATATGTATATATTGTTGTTCAATTTAAATTCATTTTTTCTAATGTGTATATAATTTTGCAGGGACCGCCTCCCCGCCGAGCACGCGAGCAGTGCCACCTTTCCCTTCTTCCTCACCACCAAGTACATGTATGTTTCCATATATTAGTATGTTTGTTTTCTTGTAATTTATACAATAATAGTGTACTAAATTATTTTCAACAGAGGTGGAGAGCCAGCATCTAGTAGCTGAGGAGGGGCCTCAGCTACCGGGACGGCAGCCATGCTGGATCTCAGGGTAAAGTTGATCACTTCAAAGTTACTGTATTTGTTATTTATGTTATACATTTCATGTACACAATTAATGTGCAATTGCAGGGGGAAGATAGATCCCGGTTCTGCTTCCTGTTATATTACGACGTTGGTCCACGCACATATTTCAGAACCAATGGATGCATGGAGAGAGTTCCCGGTGCCCGTCTGGGATTTGTTATTTGACATGTTCACGGTATGTTTAATGTTTACATGAGTTAAAATCATTTATTTAATTACTATCTCTGTTAGTGCAGAAAGTTGAGTAATTTTATTTCTTTACAGCGGAGGTTCGCGTTCACGAGACCCGAGGATCTCCCTCGAGCTTGCACCGTCTGGGAGTCTACTGCCCAGACTAATTTAAGAAAGTCGATGTGGGAGGCCCGGACAAGGCAATGAAGACCACAGGCAATCGGGATCCTATGGCTTGGCTAGATTACGGCCCTGTTTGGCTGAGGAGGACTATTGGGTGTCCCTTTGTGAGCGTTGGGCTGCTGGACCATGGCAGCAGCGGTCACAGGCGGCAATACGCAACCGATCAACTCATCCGGAGAAGAATGTGCATACTAGTGGGTCCGTATCTTATGCGACCCATAGTCAAAAATTGGTAAGCATATTATTGTTCAATTGCTTAATACATTGATTATTATTGTGAAACTAACTAATTTTTTTGAATTGTAAGCATCACGAGTTCGAGCGTGCCCCTACATTTTGTGAGTTATTTGATCGAACTCATAAGCGGAAGGGGACGGATGACTATGTTAGCGAGAGTGCCCGTACGATCGCTGTAAGTCAAGCTATAAATTATGAATTCAATTAAGATATTCAAATAATTTATGGACAATAATTTAATTTTAATTTGTTCTGCAGGAGACCTATGACAGAACGATGGTGGAGCGCTATGCAGAGGGCACTCCCCAGCCAGACTTGGATCCGGAGGCTTGGGTCGACACAGCGGGAGGGCCGAGGAAGGGTCAAGTGTACGGCTTTGGGGACAGCCTGGATACTCATCCAGTGTTGTCCTCATATGCGAGTTCGATCGCTTCTCCGGCATACGTGAGTTCATCTACTGCGCCCCCCATCAGTGGTGTAGAGGAGATTAGAGGCCTCATTCGGGAAGAGCTACGGGCACATCTACAGACACAACAGACAGAGCTACAGACGCAGTTCGGCGATATGGTTCAGCAGTTGATCTCAGCCATGCAGGGAGTACGCCCCACACAGCCAGCACCTCAGGTCAGTATTAGTATTAATTTTATATACTTTGGATGAGATGAAACCACTAAAGAATGTCAACAGGGAAAAAAAAGAAATCTAAATTAATTAACCTAACATAAGTGTAAAGGGCGTTCAATTGACGGATCTTAAAAAAACTTAAGTCTAAAGGGTCAAAACACACAACCCGGGGGTCCAAAATCCCAAATAGGGATCGGATCGGCATGCCGTTTTCTCCGACACGACCGGGTGGGTTAAAGTGACGTGTGGGAACTGACGGAATCCAATTTGGATCTCCGGATTGGGTTGGACATTGAAATGACGGATCTAAAAAATAGCCAAGTATATATAAAGGGTCAAAACACACAACCCGGGGGTCCAAAATCCCAAATAGGGATCGGATCGGCGTGCCGTTTTCTCCGACACGACCGGGTGGGTTAAAGTGACGTGTGGGAACTGACAGAATTCAATTTGGATCTCCAGATTGGTTGGGCATTGAAATGACGGATCTAAAAAACAGCCAAGTATATATAAAGGTCAAAACACACACCCGGGGTCCAAACTCCCAAATAAGGATCGGATCGGCGTGCTGTTTTCTCCGACACGATCGGGTGGGTTAAAGTGACGTGTGGGAACTGACGGAATCCAATTTGGATCTCCGGATTGGGTTGGGCATTGAAATGACGGATCTAAAAAACAGCCAAGTATATATAAAGGGTCAAAACACACAACCCGGGGGTCAAAACTCCCAAATAGGGATCGGATCGGCGTGCCGTTTTCTCTAACACGACCGGTGGGTAAAGTGACATGTAGGAACTGACGGAATCCAATTTGGATCTTCGGATTGGGTTGGGTATTGAAATGACGGATCTAAAAAACAGCCAAGTATATATAAAGGGTCAAAACACACAATCCAGGGGTCCAAACTCCCAAATAGGGATCGGATCGGCGTGCCGTTTTCTCCGACATGACTGGGTGGTTAAAGTGACGTGTGGGAACTGACGAAATCTAATTTGGATCTCCGGATTGGGTTGGTATTGCAATGATGGATCTAAAAAATAGCCAAGTATATATAAAGGGTCAAAACACACAACTCGGGGTCCAAAATCCCAAATAAGGATCGGATCGGCATGCCGTTTTCTCCGACACGACCGGGTGGGTTAAAGTGACGTGTGGGAACTGACGGAATCCAATTTGGATCTCCAGATTGGATTAGGCATTGAAATGACGGATCTAAAAAACACCCAACTATATATAAAGGGTCAAAACACACAACCCGGGGGCCAAACTCCCAAATAGGGATCGGATCGGCGTGCCGTTTTCTCCGACACGACCGGGTGGGTTAAAGTGACGTGTGGGAACTGACGGAATCCAATTTGGATCTCCGGATTGGGTTGGGCATTGAAATGACGGATCTAAAAAACACCCAAGTATATATAAATGGTCAAAACACACAACCCGGGGGTCCAAAATCCCAAATAGGGATCGGATCGGCGTGCCGTTTTCTCCGACACGACCGGGTGGGTTAAAGTGACGTGTGGGAACTGACGGAATCCAATTTGGATCTCCGGATTGGGTTGGGCATTGAAATGACGGATCTAAAAACAGACAAGTATATATAAAGGGTCAAAACACACAACCCGGGGGTCCAAAATCCCAAATAGGGATCGGATCGGCGTGCCGTTTTCTCTGATACGACCGGATGGGTTAAAGTGACGTGTGGGAACTGACGGAATCCAATTTAGATCTCCGATTGGGTTGGGCATTGAAATGACGGATCTAAAAAATAGCCAAGTATATATAAGGGTCAAAACACACAACCCGGTGGTCCAAAATCCCAATAGGGATCGGATCGGCGTGCCGTTTTCTCCGACACGACCGGGTGGGTTAAAGTGACGTGTGGGAACTGACGGAATCCAATTTGGATCTCCGGATTGGGTTGAGCATTGAAGTGACGGATCTAAAAAACACCCAGAAATGATGGATCTAAAATAGTATCTAATTAAACTTGAGAAATAATCACATATTTTAAATTTAATTTTTGAAAATAATATATGTCTTTTAATTATTATTAATGTTTCTCATATTAATTTTTTTTAATATAGGATCCACCTCCGGCACCTGACAATGACGAGGCAGGGACAACAGACGATCCAGCAGATCTGTCTTGACTTTTTATATTTATTATTTTGTATGTGTGGTGGCCAAATCTGGTCACCTAGGCCCATGATGGCCCATTACAGCCCTCTCTTTTCCTGTCAACAAACGTGGCACCATCTCCGGAGGCCACGCCCTCATCAGGGTGGTTCGAAGACCTCCAATGTATGACCCCCGTGATCGGAAGTCGTCAAGCTCCGCAGCGGCATATCCCCGGGCAGGTCATCTGCCCTTCCATACCGAACAACTGCGGACGGCTTCCGAACATGGATGTTAATCCTGCTGCGCGGAACAACCCTGGATATCACCGAATAGCACGTTCGAACCCCCATGTGGGTCACCTGCTCGGAAGGTGTGTCCAGAGGGTGCCGAGCAGGTTCTCTGGCTTACGCCGCGGTTATAACCGCCCCAGGCCACGCGCTCCATCATCAAGAGGCACGAACTGCCTGGCATCCCAACGGGCACCTGAGCGCGTAACTCCTCCCGTTATGCGCGCACATCAAGGCGCCTTTTCAGGCACGATCTACCAACGTTGCGCATGTTTGCCTTGGCACCAACCCCTATAAAAGCACAGGTACAGTACCATGCACCGGTACGTTCTCTTCCACGCGAACACGCTCTCACATTCCGAAACCCCCTGGCTTGCAAGCCTTGTATTGACTTAGGCATCGGAGGATTTCCCCGGTCTTCACCGGGCCCCCTGATCCAGTTCTGGTTTTTGCAGGCTCTCGTCCACACCGGCGTTCGTCTTCCCCATCTTCTCTAGTGGAGGCTCGTTTAGCTATACCGACGGTCCCTTTCAAGACCTCTTCTGCGTTGCCTCAACCCTGAGGAGGCCCTCGCGGCCACAGAAGAAGTCCACGAGGGGCTGTGCGGTAGCCACCTGGGGGGCAGAACGCTAGTGCGCAGCATTATCCGAGCAGGGTTCTGGTGGCCTTCTCTTCAGAAGGATTGCATGTCCTTCGTCAGGAAATGTCCAGAATGTCAAAATTTCGGGGAGCTCATCAAGCAGCCTGCCGAACAGCTTCACAGCATGTTCGAGCCACGCCCTTTCGCCAGATGGGGCATTGATATCTTGGGTCCCTTCCCAGAGGCCCAAGGGCGGAAGAAGTTTCTGTTCGTGGCCATCGATTACTTCACCAAATGGATCGAGGCCGAACCCGTTGCCACAATCACCGAACAAGCCGCATGGAAGTTTGTCTGGAAGAACCTTCTCTGCAGGTTTGGCGTCCCAAGGGTGATCACTTCTGACAACGGGAAGCAGTTCGACAGCACCTTCTTCAAGCAGAAATGCGCCGAGCTCGGGATCTACAACCACTTCACCTCCGTGGCTCATCCCCAGGCTAACGGTTTGGTCGAAAACGCCAACTGAACACTGCTGCACGGGATCCGCACAAGAGTGGAGGCTGCAGGTGGATCATGGATTGACGAGCTCCCTAACGTCCTTTGGTGTCACCGAACGACTGCTCAGGTAGCTACAGGGGAAACACCTTTCCATTTGGCCTACGGCTCGGAAGCTGTTGTACCTCTGGAAGTAGCCCTTCCAACCATCCGAACAACCCACTTCGACGAAGCCGCCAATAACCGTGCTCTTCGGGAAAACTTGGACATGCTTGTCGAACGACAAAGCGACGCCAGCATTCGCCTCGTTTCTTACTAGCAACGACTCGCACAGTATTATAATGTGCGAGTCAAGGAAAGACGGTTCAACGTGGGAGATTTGGTCTTGCGCCGCTGTTCGGCTTCGGATCCCCGAAGAGCAGTCGTAAACTTGCTATCAAATGGGAAGGACCTTATCAGATCACCCATGTCCTCGGAAAAGGCTCATATAAGCTAACTACCCCTAGTGGCGAAGCCATACCCAGGACCTGGCATGTATCTAATCTAAAGGCTTACCATTTGTAAAAGCCTTTTTTCAGCATCCTACCTCTCTTTTCCCTACTCCTGTTGTTTCACAAGCATTTGGCATATACACCTGATCGGAACCTCCTTTACGGTTCCCAACGATCTGCGTCTTACATGCAACGCTTATGAAGCTAGCGGATTCCGATCCGAGCAGGAGCAACCACAAAAAGGGAGAAGATAGAGAAAGTGAAGCTATAGACAAGGCCTCGAAGGCTTCTCGGGCGCGTTCAACCCAGGAAAGCCGCTCTCCGACCTCCTTCCCAGCATTGAGACCCACCGTGTAGCAGCGGGCCCCATACTGCTCCAAGTCTTCCTTGTATTCTGGCCCGGCCTTGTAGTCAGCAACAGCACGGACCTCCGCATCTACTACCACCTTGGCCAGGGCGTCCTTTTCGGCCCGCGCCAAGGTAGCATCCAGCTTCGTAGCCTGGAGGGCAGTTTTGAGGTTCTACCTCCTCCTCCAATGCTGCCTCGCGAGCTTTATGCCTCGCAGAGAGGTCCTCGCAGAAAACTGTCTGCGCCTCATAGAGATACCTCTGTCTCTGGCCCCGAACAGCCAGAGCCTTCAGAATGCCCAGCGACTTGGACATCCCATCTGCAAGCGCCTCCAGATCAACGTCGCTCAACCCGTCTTCCCCTTGACCCTCTGGGTGGTAACCTTCCACTGACCTCTCCGGAGTCTGCTCGGAAGGAAGGTCCAGGCACCTTGCTAGTTGGTCAAGATGAGAAGTAGTGGGGCTCGCGGGCAGCTTCCTTGGCGCGTTCTCCATACGCCGAAGGGTCACCTCCAACGCTGCCATAGAGGGATCTTCGGGAAGCCTCTTGAGCAGCGCTTCACTAAGGGGTCTTCGGTCGTCGTCGGACTCTTCAGCCCGAACACCGCCCCCAGCATCCGCAGCCTCCCCCCCAGCAACTTCAACTACCTTAGAGGTTGCATCTACATTAGCAACC
Source organism: Colocasia esculenta (assembly GCA_014218235.1). Taxonomy (NCBI): domain Eukaryota; kingdom Viridiplantae; phylum Streptophyta; class Magnoliopsida; order Alismatales; family Araceae; genus Colocasia; species Colocasia esculenta. The sequence goes on along the minus strand of JACBKR010000064.1, from coordinate 51,552 downwards.
ACCTCGGTGGGGGGCATGGGGGGCAGGATACCCCCGGTGGTAGCAGCAACCTCCTCGGACGTCCCCGTCGTCGCAACCACTTTTTCAGTGGCCCTTATAGCAGGAGCCACTTCGTGTCCTTCGAAGGAGTTGCGCTTGGCGCCGGAGCTACCGCGCTGCTAGCTACCACCCCAGCAGGGGCGAAAACCTCTGCCGCATCAGTGTCCTCCTCCCGCCGAGCAGGAGACACCGCAACTTCTCCACTCCTCTTGGAAGAAGCCCCGGCAGTGTTGCTGGCAGCACCGTGCTCGGCACCACCAACGTTGGAAGCATCAGAGGGCTCCCTATCCTTCGAGCAGGTGGAGCCCTTGGCCTCTCCTCCAGCAGGGCTCTCGGACCCTTCGCTTACGATGACGAGCCCCAGCTCGGTCGCCATCTGCTGCGCGACCTCTGGGCGCATCGCGGAGGCCACCCGTGGCACTCCCTGATCGGCCAACTCTACAGCCTTACTTTTTCTGCGCAGCAGCAACTGCGCCTCTTCTTCTTCCTCTTCAGTCCTCTCCTCGTCACGTGGAGGAGTAGCTTGGACTATCTTCTTCTTCTTCCGAATACGGAGCTGTTCTGCCTCCTCCGCACTCTCGTCAAACAAAACTGGCCTCTTCTTTGCGGAAGCAGAAGGCCAACTCGCCCCGTCACCCTTCTCTGGAGGAGTCCGAGCTCCAGCCGAAACCACCTCCTTGGTGGCCTTCTTCTTCAGGTGAATCCTTCCGGGCCCCTTTTCAGGGGCCCGTGCCTTGGCTGGATGCTCCTCGGCAGACGGAAGAGCAACGAGTGCTGTTGTCACTGCGGTGCCAACCCTCACGGCAGAGGGAACCCGAACAACGGCAGCGACGTCGTCGTCCTCATACACCATATGCGCCAGAACAGGGATCTGCTCGGCAAAATCCTCATTCGCCTCCTGATCCCTTCCAGCCTCCAGCTCCGCGGCAGCTGTGCATAAAGAAAAGAAGAAGAGGAAGAGTTAGAGTGAGGTCACCAAACCCACGAGTAAATAACCAAGAGTTCGTATACTTACTCCACGGTTTGCTTAGGCCGTATTTGACGAGCAAAAACTCGGTCACGTAGCCTTCTCCATTCCGAACACCTGCTCGGAGAAGCTGGTCCGATGCCCTTGCCTCGTCCTGGATCAGCTTCGGAAAGCTATCCTTCCGTGCTGAGCGGATAACAGTGGGGAATCCCCACTCGGCACCACCCCGGTGGCGCACAAAAAATAGCCTGTCCATCCAACCCTTGTTGTTGGAATATTTGTTGGACAGCCCGATGTGCATCCAGTCTGTTCGGTGCTTTGCATAGTAAATGTCTGCTCCTGACGCCCGAGAAGCAGACAACTTGAAGTGAGCTCGGAAAACATCCGCTGAGCCCCGGATCTCTTTAATCTTGCAAATGACGCCGAAGATGCAGATGTATCTCCAGGTGTTGGGCGTCAGTTGTATTGGCGAAACGCCCCAAACATTCAGGAGCGCCTTCGCCACTTCCGGCAGCGGTAGCTGGAAGCCCGCCTCCAGGTGATCTACAGAGAGGAGGAGGCAGCCTGGTTTGTTCACCAGGAATGACTCCCCTTCCTTCGCGTTGATGATTTCGTACTCGTCGCCGATCCTGAAGCGCTCACGGAGTCCGCTGTAATGGCGGTACCGTGGTCCGCTGGCCACCGCGACGGTCACCCCGCTTGCTCCGGCAACAGTCTTCCCTCTGCTCCCCATCGCTAGAAGAGTCGCAGGAAGCAGCAGCAGCAAGAGGAGACGAAGAAGAAGGTGGAAAGCTAGGTAGGCAAGGAAACTCAAGGGATGGAATGCAGGAGGGTTTTTCGTAGGCCTCCCCTCCTTATAAGGAAAGGGGAGGGAGCGAAATTCGAGGCGGGCCTCAAAACGCCGTTCCTTCCAGTTTCGAAAATTCCTCCTTGGGTACAGCGTCGGCGGCCGATTCGAACGCAACGACGATGCTCCTGGCTCGACACGGCTTTGCACCCATCATGACGGGTTAGCCGTTTGACAGGACCCCAAGCGGCGGCACCCCGCAATGGGCCATCGCATTAAATGCGGAAGCGACGCCCTCGAAGCGCTCGTCTCACCGAGCCACTCGAGAGCGTGGGGGGCAAGTGTGGTGGCCAAATCTGGTCACCTAGGCCCATGATGGCCCATTACGGCCCTCTCTTTTCCTGTCAACAAACGTGGCACCATCTCCGAGGCCATGCCCTCATCAGGGTGGTTCGAAGACCTCCAATGTATGACCCCCGTGATCGGAAGTCGTCAAGCTCCGCAGCGGCATATCCCCGGGTAGGTCATCTGCCCTTCCATACCGAACAATTGCGGACGGGTTTCGAACAGGGATGTTAATCCTGCTGCGCGGAACAACCCTGGATATCACCGAACAGCACGTTCGAACCCCCATGTGGGTCACCTGCTCGGAAGGTGTGTCCAGAGGGTGCCGAGCAGGTTCTCTGGCTTACGTCGCAGTTATAACCGCCCCAGGCCACGCGCTCCATCATCAAGAGGCATGAACTGCCTGGCATCCCAACGGGCACCTGAGCGCGTAACTCCTCCCGTTATGCACGCCCATCAAGGCACCTTTTCAGGCACGATCTACCAACGTTGCGCACGTTCTCCTTGGCACCAACCCCTATAAAAGCACAGGTACAGTACCATGCACCGGTACGTTCTCTTCCACGCGAACACGCTCTCACATTCCGAAACCCCCTGCATTGCAAGCCTTGCATTGACTTAGGCATCGGAGGGTTTCCCCGGTCTTCACCGGGCCCCCTGATCCAGTTCTGGTTTTTGCAGGCTCTCGTCCACACCGGCGTTCGTCTTCCCCATCTTCTCTAGTGGAGGCCCGTTTGGCTCCGGCCCAAACAGGATTATACCACCACAGTATGATTTTATATTTATTGTATTTTATGTTGATCGTGAGTATTTGTGAAATTTATGAATATTATAGCAGGTTTGAAAATTCTTTTTTATTTGTCAATTTAAAATATATATATATATATACAGCACATTCCGACGGATTTTTCGACGGATCAATTTCCGTCGAAAATTCTAAATTACCGACGAAAAATATCGGTCGGTAATTCCGTCTATGGTTCTGACGGATTTATTGATTTACCGACGGATTGTCTGTCGGTAAATACTGACAGTATTTCTGACGGTATTGCCGACGGATTAGTCCGTCGGCATTTTCCGACCGATTGCCGACGGAAAGATCTGTCGGCGTTTTCCGATGGATTGCCGACGGAATTCTCTTCTGTCGGTAATTTCTGACCAACAATTTCCGACGAGCTTCGGACGAAAATCTGTCGGAAGAATCAGTTTCCGACGGAATGCCGTCGGATTTCCGACGGATTCTTTCCGTCGGAAAACCCGCATTTTCTTGTAGTGTTATTTTCTGATTATTTTATCTAGAGTATGCAGAAGTTTATATAATCTAATTTTGATGTTCTGTTTCGGGGCTCTAAGTTATTTTCAATATATCACATCTAGACTATGTCCAATCACATCCAGATTATTTGGATGTTATATATAATTTGACATGTTTTTTTCCCCCACAATCCCAGATATGCACAGATAATTGAAATTATCTATGCATAAATTATCCCCATGTTGGGGTGGGACAGATTTTTCCACCTTATATAAGTATGACGAGGCCAGTTCGAGATCCGCAAGGACCTGGTTGGAATATTGGCCCCAAAGACACGAAGTGTGGGCTCTGGATCGACTGAAGAAAATTGGGAAAATGGAGAAGCCGATGTCATAATCGATGTCTTCTGGGTCCTACAAAGAAGTCGAATATTTACATGTTCAAATCAATTCAAGTGTAGTGTTGCGGTGGTGAATAGAGAGAGAATATAAAGGTGTAGCCGATCGATGGAGAATATAAAGGTGTGGTTCTCTATTTTTTTTTTTTTTTTTTTCTTACCTATGACGGGGGAGCCTTTTTATATATAGTTGATCCTCCACAGAGTTGTTGGATGACTTTCTGTTGATGAATTGGCGACCTTCCTAGATCGAGTGTTATAGAGGAAGAAGGCCTTAATTAGTTGGATGCGCAGCTTGGGAGGGGAGGGGGGAGTCACCCGCTAACGTAGGGTAATCTGGACACGTCGTGGGTGGAGATGCAGATTTCTTAAATAAGACCTTTTAGATATAAATTTATGTTGTCCATGGATTAGGCCGAGGCTCATAAGCCGTCAAGATGTGTTGGGCTCTTTTAGCTACACCTCGATTGGTTGAGATGATGACCCATCGAGGATAGAGCACCACTTGGTGTAAACTCTCACGGGGAGTTTGCATCCACGTGGATGCAAACTACACCCCCATTGGGGGTGGACACAACCCTAGAGATGTGCCCACCTCCAATGACCTCAGCTCTTCCAATGGGGAGCTGAGTTTGTTGCAAACCGTCAACATGGCAGTTTGCAACAAGACTTACCCTCGAGAATAATTATAAACTTATACACCCACTTCAAAACTGTCCCAACTTTTATCATCCCTTTTATCCCCCCTTATTTTCTCTTATCACCTCTCGCAAAGAGGCCTTATAAATTGAAAATTTTTATATAGTCTTTTATATAAGTCAAATTAATTATAAATCTTTATTAGAGTGAGAGATTTATTTTCTGGTCTGTGTCAGAAAAAAAAAGTTTCCTAAATAATCACTTCTTTTAGTAGACTTTATCAATTAATATCTGAAAAGACAGTTTATGTTTTCTACTTTTCTATTTTATTTTTTTCTTTATTTTTTGTCATTAGATATGTATAATCATTGTGTGTATATTTTAACAGCACTTAAAATTTAAGTTCTAAGACGTTAAAATAAGAGTTTAAAAATTTTAAAGTATATGTGACAATAAATTAAAGTATGTAAGATTTAAAGTAACTGTTGATATGATTTAAAGTAACTGTTGATATGCGAGAGGATGACAGAGGCATGATTTAAACTGTAACTATTGACATAATTTAAAATCTAAATTTGAAGGTGTTAAAATAAGAGTTGAAAGACGTTAGTGTATGTGTGTCGTTTTGTTAAAATGTGTGAGATTTGAATTCATTATTAATATGACTTAAAGTCTATGTTCTAAGACGATAAAATAAGAGTTTGGAGTTGTTAAAGTATGTATGATAGTTAAGTTAAAGTGTATGTGACATAAAAATAATTGTTGACGTAAATCAAAGTCTAAGTTTGAAAGCGTTAAAATAAATGTTCGAAAGTGTTAAAATAAGAGTTCAAAGTCGTTAAAGTATGTGTGATTGTGAGTTAAAATGTGTGAGGGTTAAAGTCATTGTTGGTATGATTTAACATCTAAATTTGAAAATTTTGAAAGTAAAAGTTTTAAGACGTTAAAATAAGAATTTAAATTTATAAAATATATGTGACAGTGAGTTAAAATATATAAGATTTAAAGTAATAATTTCTCAAGATTAGAAGATAGAAAATATTAGTCAAATATTATCAATGCAGATCTCATATAATAGGAATAGAAATTAACATTCTTAAAAACATCTGAATTTTTTTGTATAGATATTTGTGACGGAGACTTATAATTAAGGTTCCAATTTTATATAAATTTATAATTAATTTATCCTTTAAATAATTAGATATTGACTCCCCCCACCTAAAGTAAAGATATTGGCTGCTAAAATAGTCTTTTTAACAATAGTAAAAACAAGTCCGCACCGCACCCACCTCCACCGTTATCTCAATATAATAGAATAAAAATTAACATTCTTAAAAATATCTGAATTTTTTTATAGATATTTGTGATGGAGACTTATAATTAAGGTTCTACTCTGATATAAATTTATAATGGAAAATTGATTGGGGGTCCCTGTCAGAGGGTAGTACTTTTTTCCTCGTCCCTGTTAGAATACTAGAAGACGTAAAGTCCTTACTTTTCGTCCGTTTAATTTTCAGTCCCTACTTTTCAGACGTCACCATTTACGACCCTCGACCCACGATTTTCGTATCGTTGGCGTCCGTCTCTTTTTCCCATTCCCGTCTTACCCTTCCGTCCTTTCGAATCCCACGTCCGCCTCGACACTCACGCTTCTATCTTTTGGAAGGCCCGTGAACTCTGATCGATGGGGAGTTGCTCTTACATAGCGTGCCGAGCACAATTACAGCAACCATTGACATCACTTACATAGGTCCTTCGCCCGTGAGCCGTTAGGTTAGAAGAGTCTAGTCTTAGTCTAGGAGAGTCTAGGGTAGAGAGTCGTTCTTCACAACTATAAAAGGACACAGGCCGCATACTTATCCTTCACAAGCTTCTCTGAGTCTTCTTCTTCCTATCTTTCTTGCTCGTCTTCTTCCTCTTTATTTGCAGATGTCTTCATCTAACCGTGATCCTCAGAGGGTGGCAAGGCACCTGCCTCACCGGTGCCACAGGCTCCACCTTCGCCGCCACCGACCTTCTACTAGGATGATTTTTACATCGGCTGGAAGATGGCTTTAGCCAAAGCCTCCTGGCTGTACGGCGACAAGGGCCTCACCAACATCCTCCCTGACATCGGCCCTACGGCAGAACGCATCTGTTCCTCCCCTCCCTCCCCTGCCCGTTCCACCTCCTCCCCTCCCTCCTCCACCGACTAGTCGGGTTACGGAGTTTAGAGAGTTATTGTAACATGGCTTGTTTATGCAATATATTTTCGTTTTATGCAGTCTTCTGTATGCTTGTATGTGCTCTCTATCATGCAAACTCAACATGTTAGCAATAACATATTGTAACATGCTATTATGTACACTATAATCAAAATAACTAAATATTGTAACAAGTTATAACGTATACTGTAACAGTGTAGGTTAGAGTGTAGTGCTCGAACCGTAAGTAGCGCTCCAACTGTAATAGTGTAAGAGTGTGGTGCTCGAACTGTAACAGTGTAGTGCTCGAACTGTAACAGTGTAGTACTCGAACCATAACAGTGTAAGAGTGTAGTGCTGGAACTGTAACAGTGTAAAGTGTAGTGCTTGAACTGTAACAATGAGTGCTCGAACTGTAATAGTGTAGTGTTCGAACTATAACCGTGTTGGAAGGAAGATCTGGTGATTCCAGGGTGTTGTTCCCTTCGTTGGAAGGAAGACCTGGTGATTCCAGGGTGTTGTTCCCTTCGTGTGAAGGAAGACCAGCTGGGGTGCTGGATGCTGTAGTGTCCTTAAGGGGGACTGTACCCTTGTTAGTGAAATTCTGAGATATTGCTCAGGGACTAGACGTGGGACTCCTAAGGAGAGGAGATCCGAACTAGAATAATTCTCTGTGTAGTGTGAATGCTTTTGTGTGATTGTTTTTTTTTTTCCTTAACTAACACTAACAATCTATGAAGTGTGTTTTTGTGACCTTTGTGTGAACAGATTTTAAGTATTAAATATTTTTTAATATCCCATTCACCCCCCCCCCTCTGGGCTAGCTAGCTGGGCAATAATTCCGACGAAAATATTTCTGTCGAAGTGCCGTCGGTAATCCCGCTTTTTTTCCCTCCCCCGCCATCCCCACGAAACCCACTCTCTCTCTCTCTCTCCTCATCTCCTCTCTCTCGTCTCCTCTCTCTCTCATCTTCTCTCTCTCTATCCTCTCTCTCTCGCTCTTCTCTCTCTCTCTCTCTCTCTCGCTCTCTACTCTCTCTCTTCTTCTCTCTCCTCTCTCCTCTCTCTCTCTCTCTCTCTCTCTCTCTCACCCTCGCCGCTCGCCGTGCCGCTCGCCGCCTGCAGCACCACTGCCAGCCGCCACGACCGGCCCCGCCAACGCTGTCGTCGCCGAGCTAGCCGCCAGTGCCACTGTACGCTAAGCTTCTTCGCCGCCGGGTATGTATCTGCCTCCCCTCTCCCCTCCCCGCGACCCCCTTCCCCGGACCCCCTCCCCCTCCCGTCCGCAGTCCCCCACCCCGACCCCCTCCCGTCTACAGTCCCCCCCCCCCCCCCCACCCCCAACAAGCAACCCCTCCTCCCCCTCTGGCCGTCCCAGCCCCCCTGTCGCCCCCCTCCCCCTCCCTTCCCCACCCCTGCCACCCCCCTCCCTATCAGCCCCTCCTCCCTTCCTGTCCCAGCCCCCCTCCCCCCCTGTCGGCCCCCCTCCCCTCCGCCGTCCCACCCCCCCCTGTCGCCCCCCCTCCCCCTCCCTTCCCCACCCCTGCCACCCCCCTTCCCCACCCCTGCCACCCCTCCCTGTCGGCCCCCCTCCTCCCTTCCCATCCCAGCCCCCCCCTGTCGCCCCCCCTCCCCCTCCCGTCCCAGCTAGGGGTGTAAACGAGCCGATACGTTCGACGAGTAGTTCGAAACTCGACTCGATAAAAGCTCGGTCTGGCTCGTTTATTTAATTAACGAGCTGAGTTTGAACAAGAAAAAAAGCTCGATTCATAACGAGCCGAGTCTGAACACATGTGAGCTCGGATCGATTATACGTGAACAACTCGTTTAAGAGCTCGATTAAATACTCGTTAAGAGCTTGTCTAGTACTCGTTAACACTTCATTTAAATATTTCTTTAAATATAATAAGTATATATTGATATAAATATTTATTTGTTTTTATACAGTTATTATTACAATATAAAATATTTTTGAGGGCTTAAATGTCGTAGACTAATCCACAGTGTATACACAAATTATGCAAATGAGGGTATATACACAGATCATGTAAATAGGGCATGAACATAAAATTTAGTGTTGCAGGTCCCCCAGTATATCAAGTATCTTCTTCCTCTCGAGACCGACCTGCGCAGTAGGTGAGCACCCCGGTGGGACCGAGTGGTGCGTTGTCGGCCACTGGCATCTCAGGCGACCACTATGGACCATCTGTCAGTGGCAGACGATGCTCTTGGCGGCCGTAGTACCGTCACCGACGGTGCAGAAAGGGGGCTCTAGGCAGTGTGCGTAGGGGAGTTACAGCACCGCCCCTACCTTGTCGCACACCAACCCCCTCCCTTGTGGTGTCTATCTATTAATCTCATATTGCTTGTAACAAATTATGAATATATTTCAAACATTATATATATTAAAATAGTTAAATTAAGTAACTTATCAAAACTATTAAGATATGAGTTTGAAATAAGATAAATTTAGGTCTTATGAACGATCAATTTTTTACTTGTAGATTGGATTGAACTTACTTATATATATGAACTCGCAAATTCAATTAAGCTCGTTAAAATACTCGTTAAGGGCTCGAGCTCGAGAGTATTTAAATGAGCCGAGTTTGAACAGGTATTTTCAATACTCGATATAGCTCGAGCTCGGCTCGAACTCGATTAAAATTAACGAACAGAGTTTGAGCAGCATACTACTCGGCTCGACTCGGCTCGTTTACACCCCTAGTCCCAGCCCCCCACCCTATCGGCCCCCCTCCCCCTCCCATCCCCAATCCCACCCCCCTCCCCCTCTAGTCCCCAACCGGCCCTACACCCCCCTTCCCCATCCCTGCCACCCCCCTCCCCAACAGGAGACCCCCCCAGCCCCCCACATTCCCCCCCTCCCCCACAGTCCCCCCCCCACAATATTCCCCTCCTCCCCCACAGTCCCCCCCTGCCCCACAGTTCCCCCACCACAAGAAAATGCGGCGTTTCTGACGGATGCTTTCCGTCGGAAATCCGTCGGAAACTCCGTTTCCGTCAGCTTTTCGTCAAAAACTTGTCGGTGACGGAAATAGCCGTCGGAAATAGTTGGTCAGAAAATTACCGACGAAAAAGAATTTCGTCGGAAATCGGTCAGAAACTCCGATGATTGCGTCGAAAATCAGTCAGAAATCGGTCGGAAATCTGTATTTTCGACGGATATTCCGACGGACAAATTCCGTCGGAAATATCCGTCAGTAAAACCGCTTTTTCTAGTAGTGCCCCCCCTCCCCACAGTCTCATGGCGTTTAATTATTAATTTACTGCATAATTTTTAAGGTGTTACTTAATATTCCATGGCATAACAATTGACCATTTATTATTTTTTGTCTTAATGTCATGCGTGCTAACATATATATTAAGGTGTTGCATTGCTCGTTGTTATTTTTTTACGCTTTACATGAATATAAACAATGTAATGACTTTCTTTGTTAACCATATTGTTTACTTTCACATATTTGTTTAATTTCACACTGCAAGTTAATCCTTCAACATTCGTATGTTTATTTGTAGCCATTTGATTGATTCTTTCATATTTACCATATTATGATTTAATTTCATATTTTAAATTACTCATGAATAAATTATTATCATTTTTTAATTAGTGATGAGAGTTTGCGATTGGAAATTAGACTCAAAGAACAACAAATGTCCAACGTATCAAACTACGTGTTTGTTTGAACGAAATATATTACCGATGGATATTCGAAGATTGCAGGATGGTTTACTTTTGTGAAAGAGAAGATGAAGAAAATCATAAAGATTATTCGGAAGAAGACAAACAAAGTTTAGAAAACAAAAGTGGATTATCTGTTATTGTTCAAGATGAAAATGGACTGTGATATTCAGTAATCTTACGACGTAGTTGGTGTGGTAGTATGTACATGTTTAGTGGAAAAAGCTGGTCAAAATTTTGTGGAAAACAATTGTGTCAAAGAACTTGACATTGAAAGTTATGTCTTCCCATTATGTATGAAGAGATGTATTTGGTAAACTATATTTAGGGATATCAGTGGTTAGTTCAAAACCTAGGAAATCTAATGAGAAGCTGGTAAGTAAAAAGTCGATCAAGTGGTGGTGGCCTAATATGAAGACATCACCGTTTGTATGAACAAATAGTCTTTGTGTTCTTTTTAATGTTCAATACCATAAGTATTTATATAGTGCTCAAATTTATTTGATATTCATGTATGCTTACTCTTCATTTATCTTTACGTCAATGCTTTGTTTCACAAGTTTGACAAAGTTTTATAATTTGCATATCAACACCTATTGCTTCTCTCACTGTGACACCATTTCACCACCGCCAAAAAATACATGTATAAGTGAACCCCAATACCATATTTCCCCAACACCATTAGGCATTAGGCTAGAATACCCATCAGCACGCCAGCAAAGTTTTGGTAGTCCGTTTTATACAGGAGAACATGGATATGATTTCTCCATTGGAGACTAAGGTTGTGCTTCAAAAAGAAAAAACCTGACTTAGCTATTGAATTACCTCCAAACAAGAAGAGGATCCTTTATAGCATTTATTTTTATTTTCCTCCTAATTATAGATGACAAAGAAAGCATCAGATCCCTTGCTGGTAAGTCTGTACTTGACGACAAAGCCTATTCAAATCTCCTGCAAGTTACACATCAGTGGCTCAGATTTCTTGATAATTTATCCTGCAAAATAGGCAACTTTCTCTCCACACAAACATAGAATAAATTGCACGATAAAAGTCCCAGAGGTGGGTACCTAGATTTCATAGAGAGATTAACATTTTCTTATGCCAGCAAATGTCTTCTAGCTTCGTACTGAATTAAAATGATGAGACATTCCATGCCTATATTAACTTTGGGACTCTCCATATACTAATTCGAAATTCGAGTTGGCAGTTCAGTTCAATATTTGGTTTCACCCATTTGGCCTCATGATTTTGGGTGGGGCGGCAGTGATGCTTGCAAAATAATTATGAGAAAGTAAAAACATGTATATATATATAGATAGTGTTTACATATTTTTCATGTATATATTTATATATTTATATATATTGCATTTTTTAACATGCATTAAGATGTTTAAAAAAATTATACATTCATCCTACAATGGCGTATGTATTTATATATATGTGATTGGCGTAATTTTTTAATAATATGTTTAGTTTATGAGTTTCACTATTATAATGAGTTCTTTTTATAGTATTAGAAATGTTATTATACCAATAAACACAATTAGTATACATAGATAAAGCCCTCTTTGTCTAAATAAATCCCATATATATAATATATATATATATATATATATATGTCCTACCTATTCATTTTGACTTACTTGAACGATGTGAGGGTGTGTTGGATTTTAACTCGTGACATGACATTTAATCTGTGTAGGAAAAATGTCTTGTGAGAATCGGTCATGGATGTACCGTGGAATAGTTGATGGAGTTGTGACAAAGGAGTTTAAAGACAGAGTTGACAGTTTCATTCAGTTGGCATTGAGTAATTCATCAGTAGCAATTGATCTGATAGGTAACATCCGATGTCCGTGTTCGGCTTGTAAGAACAGAAAGTGGATATCGACATGGGATGTGCAGCATCATTTATATACGAGAGGATTTGTTGCCCAGTATGAATTATACGAGAGGATCACAACGGGAAACCCGGGGGTCCAAAATCACAAATAAGGATCTGATCGGCGTGCTGTTTGCTCCAACACGACCGGGTGGGTGAATTCAACGTGTAGGAACTGACGGAATCCTAATTGGATTCCCGGATTGGGTTGGGCGTTCAAATCACTACTATAAAGAAAACTCAAATGTAAAAGATCAGAACAAGCAACCCGGAGGTCCAAAATTACAAATAGGGATCTGATCGGTGTGCCGTTTGCTCCAACACGACCGGGTGGGTGAAAGTGACGTGTAGAAACTGACGGAATCCTAATTGGATTCCCGGATTGGGTTGGGCGTTCAAATCACTAATATAAAGAAAACTCAAATGTAAAGGATCAGAACAAGCAATCCGAAGGTCCAAAATCACAAATAGGGATCTGATCGGCGTGCCGTTTGCTCCGACACGACCGGGTGGGTGAAAGTGACGTGTAGAAACTGACAGAATCCTAATTGGATTCTCGGATTGGGTTGGGTGTTCAAATCACTAATATAAAGAAAACTCAAATGTAAAGGATCAGAACGAGCAACCCGAGGGTCCAAAATCACAAATAGAGATCTGATCGGCGTGTTGTTTGCTCCAACACGACTGAGTGGGTGAAAGTGACGTGTAGGAACTAACGGAATCCTAATTGGATTCCCAGATTGGGTTGGGCGTTCAAATCACTAATATAAAGAAAACTCAAATGTAAATGATCAAAAATATTTTTTAATTAAACTTGAGAAATAATCACATATTTTAAATTTAATTTTTGAAAATAATGTATGTATATTAATTTTTATTAATGTTTCTCATATTAATTTTTTTTTAATATAGGATCCACCTCCGGCACCTGACGATCATGAGGCGGGGACAACAGACGATCCAGCAGACCTGTCTTGATTTTTAGCATTATTATTGTGTATGATTTTATATTTGTTGTATTTTATGATTTTATGTTGATTGTGAGTACTTGTTGTTGTGAGATGTATGAATATTTTAGCAGGTTTGAAAAATCATTGTTATTTCTGTATTTTTTTAAAATATATATACTAAATTTCGACGGATTGTCCGACGGATTTTCCGACGGATATCATCCGTCGGAAAATGTCAGTTTATCGACGAAAATAATTCGTCGGCATTTCTATCTAAAGTGCCGACGGATTATTTTTCGACGGATTATTCTGTCGGAATTTGCCGACTGAAATTCCGATGGATTTTCTGACAGTTTTCGGTCGGAAAATGCTGACCAAATTTCCGACAATCTTTTCCGACAATTTCCGTCGAAAATTACCGACGCAATTTCCGACAGAATATTCTGTCGGAATTTTCGACGGATTTTCGACGGTTTTCAACCAGTCGATAATTTCTGACTAGATATTTCCGATGGATCTTTTTTTCGACGAGCTTTCGACGGAAAGTTGTCGGAAGGCCCTTTTTTCGACGCAGTTCTGTCGGATTTCCGACGGATCTTGTCCATCGAAAATACCGCTTTCTCTTGTGGTGCGTGATGTTGCTTTCATGGTACTGTACCGTTATGCAAGATTTGCAATTTAGGAGCGTGCATCTCAAGTTAATGAGAAATTCACCATTTCACACGTATGTCAAATGCGAAGTGGTGACCTACCCTATATCCCTGATAGTCGATCTTATAACACGTTTCGAAGGAGAAGTTCGTTTTAAGATTGGCCCCTGCACCTTGCCTTTTCGCCCTTCAGACCTGGCAACGGTTATGGGTATACCCAATAATGGTTCACCTATCAATCTAAAGGCGGATGGGACAAAAGCTAGTTTGCACCGCATCCTTGGATGCAAAAAAAATGATGGACAGGCACAATGTCTTGCAAAAGCTTACAGAGTACGTTCCACACAAGGGTGAGCTAGCTGTTGAAATTTCCGTGAAGCTTTGGTTACGCTTCTATATTCCTGTTTCTTCTTCCCCACAAGTGGGAGGTCGGGGTTGCTGTCCATTCTGCCATATCTGGATGACCTCCATGAGATGAAGAGTGCCAATTGGGCTGCTGCCATCCACGAGTACCTGATATCGGCAGTGCAGCAGTGCCAGGAGCATGTGAAGGCAGACGTAACAGGAGCTGCGTCTGGTAAAACCATCTTCCTAACTGGTTGTGTTCCCGCTCTCGGTGTAAGTAGGCTTTTACATACCACATATGTATCTGTTACAGTACATGAAGTTGTCTTTTACATACAACATATGTATCTGTTACAGTACACGAAGTACTCTTTTACATACAACATATGTATCTGTTACAGTACCCGAAGTAGTATTTTACATGCGACATATGTATCTGTTACAGTACCCAAAGTAGTATTTTACATACCATACACCGCTCTATTACAGTACGTGAAGTACTCTTTTACATGTCACACTTACATATGTAAAATTTAAAAACGACATATGTATCTATTTGAAACGCATTATCTATTTGTTAATGATGTAGGCATGGTTTTTGACGCACCAGTTAAAATTGAAACCAGAGCATCCCCAAAGAGATCCCCCATTTTTCCGTTGGGATTGCTGGGGTAAGGGACATGAGTTATCCGCCCTACTACGAGGATTACGACGCTCTGATGTAAGTGTGACTTACCTCTAGATCTGTGTTATCTTCGTATATGATATCTTCCTATGACTTTAATTCAGGTATATTTGGAGGTTAATGTGAGGGATGACCGACCTAAGGTCTCGCGACGATTGACGGCATCCACGTCCACCACTTCCCAAACCCCTCCATCAGATAAGCATGTTGTTGGCATTCTTCAGGAGCTTTTAAGAGTGTCCAAACAACAAATGGAGGTCATCGAGTTGCAGAGCGACCTCTTACAGCGGTAGAACAACATCCTCCAATCAATGGACAAAAGACTACATAGACTGGAGGAACAATTTGAGCATCAGCCTCAGTGGCAACATCCACCCGCAAAGCCACAATCTGCAGTCTTAGTCCTACCGCCACCGGAGCTCCCTACAGCTTCAGTACCATCACACGACGTAGCAAAGACGAGTACCCGACGCCGAGGTAATGTTTTACAATATATGTTTTATATGTTTACAGTTTGCTTCATATACAGTTACCATATTTCATATACTAAGTTACAGTATATGTTTTCTACATTTATAGCATGCTTCATAGAAATTTACAGTATTGCATATACTCCGTTACAGTATATATTTTCTACATTTACAGCATGCTTTATAGACATTTATAGTATTTCATATACTCCGTTATAGTATTTGTTTTCTACATTTACAGCATGCTTCATAGACATTTACAGTATTTCATATACTCCGTTACAGTATTTGTTTTCTACATTTACAGCATGCTTCATAGATATTTACAGTATTTCATATACTCTGTTACAGCAAGGAGAACCCTCTTGACAAGGTCGCGACGATCAATGTCAGAGTGGTAGACATCGGAGCCGAAGGAACGGAGGAAGAGGGGGCGAAAGGAGGAGGCCGACGAGAATAAGAGAAAGGAGGAGGCGAAGAAGAGGAAGGAGGAAGAGGAGGAGCATAAGAGGAAGGAGGAGGAGGAGGCGAAGAAGAGGAAGGAGGAGGAGGCGGCGGAGAGGAAGAGGAAGGAGGAGGAGGAGGAGCAGAAGAGAAAAGAGGAGGAGGAGGAGGGAGAGGAAGAGGAAGGAGGAGGAAGAGGACAAGAGGAAGGAGGAGGAGGAGGCGGAGAGGAAGAGGAAGGAGGAGGAAGAGGAGAAGAGGAATGAAGCGGAGGAGGTGGAGAAGAGGTGGAAGGAGGAGGAGGAGGAAGAGAAGAAGAGGAAGGAGGTAGAGGCAGAGAAGAAGAGGAAGGACGAGGAGGAGGAGGAGAACAGGAAGACGGAAGAGAAGAAGAGGAAGGAGGCGGAGGCAGAGAAGAAGACGAAGGACGAGGAGGAGGAGGATAACAGGAAGACGGAAGAGGAAGAGGCGTCATATTTCCCCATCCTCATTGTCCAGACGAGTTACAGTTGGGACGAGAAAAAGACGGCAACCGAAGATATATACGGTATGGTTTTCCCTTAACAGTACAAGATACATAAGTTTAACTTTCTGTTACAGTAACCTTGATGATACATAACAGTAACATTAAGAGTCCGTTACACTAACATTACAGTCCTCTTACAGAATATTCTTTTATTACTTACTCTATCGCAACCAGAGGATTATCGGTACCACAAAGCTACGAAAGTCAATCTGTCCACTTTCGAACCGATCTTTGTTGACTCTCAAGAGAGTACAAACACACTTCCAACGGGCAAGAAAGAGGGGAGACAAGATTACGTCTCCCGGGAAGTATTAGGAGTGGACGAAAAGTCTTTGATTGAACGATTTCTGAATGAGTGCATCATTAATGAGTACGTGTTACAGTACATGTGCTTCCTATTTACAGTTTGGAGCTTTTCTATTACATTATATTAGTTCCTCTATTACTGTATGACATCTTCATTCTTACCAAAGATGTACACTTTTCTTACATGTAGTGATTTGATGTTTGGCGGCACTCTGGAAGGATACGATAATTTCCTCTAGTTTAAGGACATTCGGGATCTATTGTTCGCGAGGGAGAGCGAATCGGTCATAATTGACTGCTACGTCAACACTTGTTTATTTCTCCCCCGTCAAGAGAACCCGGATATTTTTAAGACTTTTGGATATCTGGAAGCCACTTTAAAGGGTTATGTCCAATGGAGCAAAGACGATAAGAGCAAGAAACAACATTTCGATTACTCTTTTAGAAGATTGGACCGCGCCCCAACTGAATTCGACCTCTTTTCTCCCCCATGCACGTTGGAACGAACCATTGGGCTCTTTTGGTCATCAACATTAAAGAAAAAGAGTTCCACATGTACGATTCATTAAGAAACAAAGATCGTCATCACATTCCACAATACGTAAGTGCCAAGTGTTACATACAAGGCTTACATTTGTTACAGAGCATGCACACTTATGTTACATATGTTATAGTAAATGCACATCAACTAATTGGAACTCTTTTGTTAATTCTTTCATGTAGGTGGAGGAACTGAGAAGATACATGAAGGGCAAGCACATAGATTCAGAAAATTGGTCGCTACGCTACCCCGACCCATGCCCACAACAAGGATCGGGAGACGACTGCGCCATTTTCACTTGCAAATATATGGAGTGTCTGGCACGTAGGGACACTCAAGGTTTCCCCTTCAGTCAGGATGACATGTCAACCGTGCGAGCAAAGTTCGCCCTCCACTTCATCAAAGCGTATTTCAATGCACAAGAACGTTCAGAGCGTATATAACTGAAGGAGAAGAACTATACTTGCCGCACGTACAATTTCCTAGCCAGTGTAATGATATTGTACAATTACTTGAGGAAACACTTGTTTATTTATTACAGTGAGGACATTGTCTACTGTTACAGTATTTAGTTACTGTCATTATAGTATAGATAATAGCATGTTACAGTTCGAGCACTACACTCTTATAGTTGGAGCACTACACCCTACACTATTACAGTATACGTAGTAACCTGTTACAGTATTTAGTTATTTTGATTATAGTATATATATTAGCATGTTACAGTTGGAGAACTACATTCTTACAGTTGGAGCACCACACTCTAACCTACACTATTACAGTATACGTAGTAACCTGTTACAGTATTTAGTTATTTTGATTATAGTAGATATAATATCATGTTACAGTTGGAGCACTACACTCTAACCTACACTATTACGGTATATGTAGTAACCTGTTACAGTATTTAGTTATTTTGATTATAGTAGATATAATAGCATGTTACAGTTGGAGCACTACACTCTTACAGTTGGAGCACCACACTCTAACCTACACTATTTAGTATACATAGTAACCTGTTACAATATTTAATTATTTTTATTATAGTATATGATGATAGTAGGTTACAGTTCGAGAACTACACTCTTACAGTTCGAACACTACAGCTTCACCTACACTATTACAGTATGCGTAGAAACCTGTTACAGTATTTACTTATTTTCATTATAGTATAAGCCCACAGAAGGCTACACAAAAGGAAAATAGGTATATTGCATAAACAACCCCGTTACAATCTAAACTCCGTAACCCGAGCACTCGGTGGAGGAGGGAGGGGAGGAGGAGGAACGGGCAAGGGAGGGAGTGGAGGAGGCAGAATGGGCAAGATAGGGAGGGGAGGAGGAACAGATGTGTTCTGCCGTAGGGCCGATGTCAGGGAGGATGTTGGTGATGCCCTTGTGGTCGTATAGCCGAGAGGCTTTGTGTAAAGCCATCTTCCAACCGATGTAAAAACTATTCCAGTAGTCAGAGTTGGAGGTCGGTGGCGAAGGTGGAGCCTGTGGCGCCGGAGGAGCCGGGGGCGACGGTGACACCGGTAAGGCAGGTGCCTTGCCATCTCTCTGGGGAGCACGGTTAGATGAAGACATCTACAAATAAAGAGGAAGAAGACGAGTAAGAAAGATAGGAAGAAGAAGACTCAGTGAAGCTTGTAAATGATAAGTATGCGGCCCTGGGTTCCTTTTATAGTTGTGAAGAACAATTCACGGATGAAGGACCTGTGTAGTGATGTCAATGGTTGCTGTAATTGTGCTCGGCACGCTATATGAGAGCAACTTCCCATCGATCAGACTTCACGGGCCTTCCAAAGGATAGAAGCGTGAGTGTCGAGGCGGACGTGGGATTCGAAAGGACGGAAGGGTAAGACGGGAATGGGAAAAGAAGACGGACGCCAACGAGACGGAAATCGTGGGTCGATGGTCGTAAATGGTGACGTCTAAAAAGTAGGGACTAGAAATTAAATCAGACGAAAAGTAAGGACTTTACGACTTTCAATATTCTGACAGGGACGAAGAAAAAAGTACCACCATCTGACAGGGACTCTTAATTAATTTTTCATTTATAATTAATTTATCTTTTAAATAATTAGTTATTGACTCCCCCCCCCCCCCCCACCTAAAGTAAAGATATTGGCTATTAAAATAGTTCTTTTAACTATAGTAAAAACAAAGTCCGCGCCGCACTCACCTCCACCGTTTCCCCACCTCCTACATCATGTGGGGTCCAGAGCCTTGGGATCCCCCACGTGGGAACGCGCGGAAACACGTCGGTGCACACCAAGTGGGGCGGTGTGCTGCTAAGCGGAACTCGAGAACGCGTATCCAACTTGGGCCCTTGGCCGCCGCCTTCCAGGTTGGCGCCAACTTGTTGCGTTTGGACCTAACTTTAAAGGAGGGGCATCATGGTCATTACGCGCAATCGCCGAGTGACGCGGCGAGCGGCCGCCTCCGTCCGCCACCACCTGCCTTCTTACCGATTTCCCCACCCCTCCCCCTCTCCTCTTTTCCAGTGTTCTTCCTCGGTCCGGTCCGGTTCAGCCAACGGACCATATGATTCTTCCGCACGATTCTGTGGACCAACTAATCGTCCTCTGATCACGTCCGTCCAATACAGTGGACTCCGACTTGCAGATGCAAGATTGTGCCCCCATCTCCAAAGAAAGTTAGGTGAAGAGGATACATACACAATAGGATGATGATTTGATGGGCTCCTAACTTTTCCCATGATTCCTTTCCCCGTAGTGACCGCCAATACTTAGCACTTGCACCAAACAAAGCAACAACATGAATGGTGGTTGCAATCAGGGTTGGCTACTTTGCTGCACAGCCGTGTTGTGCTGAAATTTTTAAGATCACGGACGTGGTTGATACAGTATATTTTATTATTTTTTCTTCTTTAAGTTTTTAATAGACTGCTCGAATCAAGACAATACGATAGGGTTCATATCATTCCCGTATCATTCCACAGAATCTCGGGTCGATCTGATCCGACGATATGGGCCATGTGGCCGACCATAGTTACAACCTTGCAAACAACTTATTATTAAGTTTTCAGACACACACACACACACACACGCAGACATGTATAATAATACATAAGGATCTTATAATTGTGCTGTGTCTTTTTGTCATCCCATTTATCACATTTTTTCTTTCTTTCTTTCTCTGTCAACTAGAAAAGCGAAACGACTCCGGTTTGGACTTAACCTATTTCCACTGAACAATGACTTGTGAGTCTGTGACCAGTTGCAAGGTCATCACTGTCATCAGTGGAACTTGCAGTCTGCACTTTGAGAAAACAATATAACAGATGCTTTTATGACTAAACTAATATTATAGTGGACATCCATGTCAGGTTTTCGAACAATATTTGATTCATATATATATGATTCTGAGTGTCCCACCAACATAAGGAGTGCCAGAACATTGAAATCCGGAGGCCATGCCAACAACCATTCAATTGGAGCTGGCCGCAAATTAATGGTTTCTTGTTAACAAAGGGGGAAAAAAGTGTGATTTGGCTTAATTAATTGTCTCTTTAATTTGGACACACGTAGATCAAAGGATCTGAAACCATGAGCCAATTAATCTTGTCCATCTAAAGATGTGGATCTCTTGGAATATCTACGATATGTTTTGCTGATCAATATGTTGTATTCAAATTATAACACAAAAAATTTAGAATGCTTGTTTTCCACTTGCTTGGGTCAAGGGTTCAATTACTGGTCAGAGGAAGGAAGGAGAACAAATTAAGAAGCAAGAGGTGCTCTAGATAATAGACTTTAAGTATCTGTTTGGCATGAGATTAAAAAAAATGGGGATGAAGGTAAATTAATTTGAAAATACATTATCCTCATTTCTAATCTACTTCTTGTTTGATATTTTTAAGGTTAAAATTTTGAAGACAAATTTATTCTTTTATTTGATAGGAAACGATATTAGTGTGAGGATATAATTTTTATTTTTATTTTTAATCGTCTCTTGATCTCCCATCACGAAAATGGGTCCCCAGACCGGTGATTAAGAAATTCACGTGACACCGGTGGACTTCGTCTCGCACGATGGGCCCCCCGGCTTGCCGGCTCAATGCTAAACTGCCGCCACATCTCTGACTTTCCAGATAGCAAATCTAACATGGGGTTAACTTAACTCTCATCTCCTATTTAATCTCAAATCAAATAAATTAGTATTAAAATATGTTTGTCATATATAAATATGTTCTTTTAATAAACCTACTAAAATGCTTGTATGTATAATGTACTCGACCACCTCAATTTCTTCTCTTCGTCAAATCCTTTGGTGCCTTGTTATTGAGATTTTACATAAGTAATACCCCTATATTAAAAGTGCTTTATGTGAAATTCTCACCCGAAACATGAATATTGAGTAAACTATATATCAAAAGTATTTAGGGGTGTTCATTTTTTAGGTTGATTCGGTTCCTTTCAAAATATTAGAATTGGAGTAATGACTCAAACTAAATCGAAATAGTTTTAAAATAGTTCTATTCGGTTGTGAACCAAATCAAATCGGATCAGATTTTAATAGTTTTTCCTCACTGTTTTTCTGATTTTTTTTATTTCAATAGTTTTTGTAGAATTTTTTAGTAATTTTTATACTTATATTAATATTTCTGCTGATGTATAGTAATAATTAGCTATCTTTCACTACTTTTCTCGCTGAATTTTATTTTTACTATTTTCATATATTTTTATATTGTCTTTTATGAATATATATGTAAAAAGTCTACTCTAATTATTTTATTATTTTTATGTTGTGTTAAAAGTTCTTGTTAGTTGTCAAGTAATTAAATGAAGGTAATATTTATTATTTATTTATTAATCTAAATAAATTTAGGTTGTAAGATGGTATTCACTTCCATTGTTTATTAAACATGTAAGTTTTTGTTCTCAAACATTCCATTGGCTCTGTTTGTTATTGATATTGTATAAATATTGATGATATGTGTGGTGGTATGATCCTGTTTGGGCCTGAGCCAAACGGGCCTCCACTAGAAAGAATAGGGAAGACGATTGCTGGTGAGGACGAAGACCTGCAAAACCAGAAGAGGATCAGGGGGCCCGGTGAAGACCGGGGAAACCCTCCGATGCCTAAGTCAGTGGAGAACTTGCGAGGCAGGGGTTTTCGAGTATGCTAGCGTATTCGCGTGAGAAGAGAACGTACCTGCATGGTACTATACTGTGCTTTTATAGACGTCGGTGCCAAGGCCACGTGCGTAACGTTGGTGGATCGTGCCTGAGAAGGCGCCTTGATGGGCGCGCATAACGGGGGTTATGCGCTGAGGTGACCGTTGGGGATCCCAGGCAGATCGTGCCTCTTGATGATGGAGCGCGTGACCTGGGGCAGTTATAACCGCAGCGTAAGCCGGGGAGTCAGCTCGGTGGCCCCTGGTGACGCCTTCCAAGCAGATGACCCACGCGAGGGGTCGAACGGCTATTCGGCAACGTCCAGGGGTATTCCGTGCAGCGAGGTTGAGGTCTGTGCTCGAAGCTGCTGCTGACGACTCGGCAGTCCTTTCGGAAGGATGACCAACGCATGGGTCTCTCTTTCACCTGCTCCGTACGAAGGCGTGGGCTCGCACGAGGAGGCCACTACCGGATGGGAAGGATTAATGGGCTTTGACATGATGGGCCTAGGTGGCGGAAAATAGCCACCACACTTGCCCCCCACGCCCTCAAGTGGCTCAGAAGCCAGAGCGCTTGTGGGCTGTGCCCTGCTCGGATGTCACCTTCGCCATAAATGCGGTATCGTCCTCGGAGATCCGAACAGACCTATAGTGACGCTTTTGCAGAAAGGTTTGCCTCGAAGATGAGGCTTTCATGATGACCACGTGGGTCATGTCATACCCAGAATGTCACTCAGCAGGCCCGAACGGTCACCCGCAGGTCATTCGAGAGGAGACTTGGAGTGGAGGGAAACGCCGTTTCCGGCCCCGCTTCGAATTTCGCGCCTCACCTTCCTTATAAGGAAGGGGAGGGGACGAAAACAGATCTTTACCTCCGAAAGGATTTCAAGAGTCTGCTGTTTCTCAGATCGTTCACCTCCTTCTCCCTTGAGCTCTTTCCTCCGCTACTGTTCTCCTTCTTCTTGTGTTGTGTCGTCTGCTCCCTGATAATGGCTCAGAAGGGAAAGGAGGGTCTTTGAAGCCAGCGGGATGCCGCCGTGGCAGCGAACCGGGGTGCTTCGTGCTCTCATTAGATCTGCTAGAGGCTGGTCTCCGGCTGCCGATGCCGGAGATTGCGAAGGAGCTACTCCGGAGTTGGAAAGTGGCGCCGATTCAGCTGACGCCCAACTCGTGGAGGACCATCTTCGTCTT
Source organism: Colocasia esculenta (assembly GCA_014218235.1). Lineage (NCBI taxonomy): Eukaryota > Viridiplantae > Streptophyta > Magnoliopsida > Alismatales > Araceae > Colocasia > Colocasia esculenta. The sequence continues at coordinate 28,110 of JACBKR010000064.1, read as the reverse complement.
CTGCATTATATGCAGGAGAAGAAGATCGAAGTGACCAGAGATCTTCGCAACCACTTCAGTCTGGCGTGCTCTCCACAGTCCGGGATGGGGATTGTGTACGTGAAACATCGTACAAACCGGATGCGGGTCAACTTCTCACCCCGGCTGTCCAACACAAAAGGGGGACAGGCGCCTCTCTTCTCCGTGGGGCGACGGAAAGGAGCGAACATCCCTGAGTGGGATTTTCCCGTGAGGGTGATGGAGCCTTTGAGGAGGGCGGACATCCCGCCTTTTTTGATCAGGGAGGCGGCCGCGGCCTCCCAGCAGCTGAATACGGTCGGGGTGAACCACGCCGAGGGGTACCTGACCGAGTACAAGCTTGTGAAATACAAGCTTAGCCGCGCCTGGGGTGAGTCTTCTGCTGCTCTGCTCGTTCTCTTTTCCTTCATTCATGTTTTAACTCTTCTTTTGCTTCTTCTAGATGATGAAGAAAAAGCCGGTCGGGACCGGAAAGAAATGGCCGATTATGCCGAGCTAATCCCTGTTAGCCTATGCTCAATAAGGCTGGACGAGGGAGGCTCTACAAAGGGGTCCGCGCAGCAGGCGAAGGCCGTGGCGAAAGGAGGTGCCACGAAGAAGGCACCTGAGACGGTGGCAGCTGCAGGAGCGACTTCCTCCCTCAGACGAAGAGGAAGGAGAAGCGCAAGGCGACCGTAGTGGAGTCGCAGGCTGGGGGCCGCTCTCCCGAAGAAGGGGTGTCCGACGAGCCCCGAGCTCGCAAGAAAAAGAAGATGACGAAGCCGATGCCGCGCGCTGCAGAAGGGGCTGCGATAGTGGAGGAAGAAGCAGAGGAGGATCTTGAGCCTTTGTTGGCTCGAAGATCTCGCTCGCGAACGGGGACGTCCGAGGAGAGGACGCCCGCAACTCCCGCCGTGGACCGCTCGGAGGCGGTCATGAAGATGTCTGCCGAGCTGGGCCTGATAATGGTCAGCGATGAATCAGACCGCTCCGGAGGGCGGGAGCAGTCGCCAGTGCGTGAAGCCCAAGAGGTCCTGCCCAGTGAAGGGAACTCCGAGCAGGGCGATGCGCTTGACAAGGGTGCACAGCTCGGTTCTGAGGACGGGGTGGTCGCCCCAGACCTGATTCTTACGCCAGAGGCCGTTTGTGGTACTGGCGAGGCAGTTCTTCCGAGGGGGGATATCTCGCAAAGGAGTGAAGATATCCTACCCCCCATGCCCCCCACCTCGGTGATCACCGAAGGCCGTGTAGTCGGCGAGGATGCAGCCGAGGTGATTGCTGAGGGTTTTGTAGTCGGCGAGTGTAGCCGCTCTCGGGGAAAAGGGCGCTCAAGCTGCTGGTGATGCCGAGGAGGGTTGATGCAGCCTTTGTAGCCTCCGTTGCCGAGGACGGTGGGGAGGTGCAGCCGACGACCCGACAGGAGGCCGCCGGAACGAGTCGAACTTCGGCTTCCGGGGACGTTGCTGCCACGACTTCCGAGTTGGGCCGTCCGAAAGGCCTTGTAACTGGTGACATTCCGATCTCGTCTGCCGCTGCTAGCTGGGGACGAGAGTTCCGGAGACGACACCAGGCCTCTAACTGAGGTGCTACACCGGAGAATCCCCGAAGTGCCCTCGGTGGCAGCGCTGGAGGCATCGCTTCGCCGTGTCGAGGTATCACCAAGGAAGCTGCCCGCAAGCCCCACTGTTTCCCGTCTCGAACAGCTGGCTAGGTGCTTGGACCTCCCTTCCGAGCTGACTCCGGAGAGGTCCGTTGAAGGTTACCAACCGGAGGGGCTAGAGGACGATGGAACAAGCGATGTTGACCTGGAGGCGCTCATGGATGGCCTGGCCAAATCACTGGGCACCCTAAAGGCTCTAGCTGTTCGGGGTCAGAAGCAGAAGTATGTCAACGAGGCGCAGGTGGCTTTCTGTGAGGACCTCGCCGCGAGGCATAAGGCTCGCGAGACGGCGCTGGAGGAGGAGGTGAAGAACCTCAAAGCTGCCCTCCAGGCTTCGGAGCTTGAGACCACCTTGGCGAGGGCCGAGAAGGAAGCCTTAACCAAGGTGATAATGGACGCGGGGGTTCGCGCCGTTGCCGATTACAAGGCCGGGCCAGAGTACAAGGAAGACTTGGAGCAATACGGGGCCCGGTGCTACCGAGTGGGCCTTAACGCTGGGAAGGATCTTGGAGAGCGGCTTTCTTGGGTTGAACGCGCCCGAGAAGCCTTCGAGGCTGCTGTTCGGGAGTGCCGACGTCGTACTCAGGACGCTCGTCTGGATGGTGTGCGGTTCGCACAATTCCAGTCTGGACGGATGCCTCCTTCGGATGACGACGCCGGTCCTTCACAGCAGGCCCCTTGAACTTTATGCTTCTTGTACTCACCTCTTGTAACCGCGGCCGATAAGAGCTTTCTTGTAAAAAAAAACTTTTTGTGAATGAAGTATTTGTTCATAGAATTGCTTTGTAGCTTCACTTTCTCTATCTTCTTTCCTTTATGATTGTTCCTGTTCGGATCGGAATCCGCAAAGCTTCATAAGCATTGCATATAAAACGCAGATCGTTGGGAACCGAAAAGGAGATTCCGATCAGGTGTGTATGCTAAATGCTTGTGTAGCAACAGGAGTTGGGAGAAGAGAGGTAGGATGCTGGAAAGAGAAGGCTTTTATAAATAATAAGCCTTAAGGTTAGAAACATGCCAAGTCCTGGGTATGGCTTCGCCACTAGGAGTAGTTAGCTATATGAGCCTTTTCCGAGGACGTGGGTGACCTGATAAGGTCCTTCCCACTTGATGGCTAGTTTGCCTACTGCTCTTCGGGGGTCCGAAGCCGAACAGCGGCGCAGAACCAGATCTCCCACATTGAACCGCCTTTCCCGAACTCGCGCATTATAGTATCGTGCGAGTCGTTGCTGATAGGCAACAGACGAATGCTGGCGTCCCCTTGTCGTTCGCTCAGCATGTCCAAGTTCTCTCGAAGAGCACGGTTGTTGGCGGCTTCGTCAAAGTGGGTTGTTCGGATGGTTGGAAGGGCTACTTCCAAAGGCACAACTGCTTCCGACCCGTAGGCCAAGTGGAAAGGTGTTTCCTGTGGCTACCCGAGCAGTTGTTCGGTGACACCAAAGAACATTTGGGAGCTCATCGATCCATGATCCACCTGCGGCCTCAACCCTCGTGCGAATCCCATGCAGCAGTGTTCGGTTGGCGTTTTCGACCAAACCGTTAGCCTGGGGATGAGCCACGGAGGTGAAGTGGTTGTAGATCCCGAGCTCGGCGCACTTCTGCTTGAAGAAGGTGCTGTCGAACTGCTTCCCGTTGTCGGACGTAATCACCCTTGGGACACCAACCTGCAGAGAAGGTTCTTCCATACGAACTTCCATGCGGCTTGTTCGGTGATTGTGGTAACGGTTCGGCCTCGATCCACTTGGTGAAGTAATCGATGGCTACGAACAGAAATTTCTTCCGACCTTGGGCCTCTGGAAAGGGACCCAAGATATCAATGCCCCATCTGGCGAAAGGGCGCGGCTCGAACAGACTGTGAAGCTGTTCGGCTGGTTGCTTGATGAGTACTCCGAACTTTTGGCATTCTGGACACTTCCTGACGAAGGACATGCAATCCTTCTGAAGAGAAGGCCACCAGAACCCTGCTCGGATGAGGCTGCGCGCTAGCGTTCTGCCCCCCAGATGGCTTCCGCACAGCCCCTCGTGAACTTCCTCTATGGCCGCAAGGGCCTCCTCAGGGTTGAGGCAACGCAGAAGAGGTCTTGCAAGGGACCGGTACAGCTTGCCTTCTACGAGGGTGAAATGCTGCGAGCGCATCCTGACTTTCCGAGCTTCGTCCTGTTCGGGAGGAAGCTCACCTCGGAGGAGGTACGCCACAGAGGGTCCACCCAACTTGGGGTTGGTGGGCCCGTTTCTATGGCGGCTACATCAATCTCCGTGCTCGGCAAGGCGAGCTCTTCAATGAACACAGAGCGAGAAGGGGTGATGTCACCTGAAGATGCCAATTTGGCCAGTGCATCAGCTCGCGCGTTCTGCTCCCGTGGAACATGTATAACCTCGAAGTATACGAGGCCCTCTGTCTGGCTCTTGACCTGTTGGAGGTATTGAGCCATGCGAGGTTCCCTTGTTCCGAACTGTCCGCTCACCTGGCTGGCGACCAACTGGGAGTCACTAAAGACTCTAAGCCGAATGGCCCCGAGGTGCCTAGCCATGCGGATACCGGACAGTAAAGCTTCGTACTCGGCGACGTTGTGGAGGCTGGAAAGCGGAACCGGAGGGCGTATTGGAACTCTAACCCCTCTGGGGAGGTGAGGACCAAACCTGCTCCGCTTCCGGTGACACAAGAGGATCCGTCAACATAAAGCTCCCATGGGGGCTCGTCTGCCAACGGTGGATCCTGCTCGGTCGGAAGGGTGCATTCCGCCACGAAGTCTGCTAACGCCTGTGCTTTGATCGCCGTCCTCGGTCGGAAGCTGATGTCGAACTCTCCCAGCTCGATCGCCCACTTAACCAACCTACCGGAAGCCTCCGGACGCTGCAGGATGGACTTCAGCGGTTGATCGGTTAGCACTGTAACGGAATGGGCCTGAAAATAGGGCCTGAGCTTCCGTGCAGCCGTGACGAGAGCAAGGGCGAGTTTTTCTGCTCTGGGGTACCTCCTTTCAGCTTCTTGGAGGACCCTGCTGATGTAGTACACTGATGCTGCGCCGCTCCTATTTCTCTGATCAAGACTGCACTGATGGAGTGTTCAGTGACGAGAGATACACGAACAGAGGTTCTCCGAGCACAGGCTTTGAGAGAACAGGAGGGGCTGCCAAATATGCCTTCAGCTCAGTGAAGGCAGCCTCACACTCATCAGTCCACCGTACTTGCCCCCCTTGCTTCGAGGAGCTTTTAGGGCCTCGGAGCAACTTGAAGAAGTTAAAACTTCTTTCTGCTGCTCGGGACATGAACCGGTTCAGTGCCGCCAGACGCCCCGTCAGGCGTTGGACGTCGCGCACTGTTTTTGGACTGCTCATCTCGAGTACGGCTTGGATTTTTTCCGGGTTGCCTCTATTCCTCTATTGGATACGAGGAACCCAAGGAACTTACCCGACCGAACACCAAATGCGCACTTGGCAGGATTGAGCTTCATATTGAACCTTCGCAGGTTGCGAAAGTTTCCTGGAGGTCGAAAATGTGGTCGGCACCTGGAAGTGTCTTGACCAGCATGTCATCAACGTAGACCTCCATGTTACGCCCGATCTGCTGCTCGAACATCTTGTTGACCAGCCGCTGGTAAGTCGCGCCTGCATTCTTCAGACCGAAAGGCATCCTGGTGAAACAGTATAAGCCTAAGTCTGTAACGAACGTCGTGGCGTCTTGATCCGGGGGATGCATGCTGATCTGGTGGTAACCAGAGTAGGCATCCAAAAAGCTGAGAAGCTCGTGCCCGGAAGTAGCGTCCACCAGCTGATCAATGCGCGGCAACGGGAAGTTATCCTTGGGCGTTGCCTTATTAAGATCTTTGTAATCCACGCACACACGCCATTTGCCATTGGCCTTGCGCACGAGGACCACGTTGGAGATCCATCTTGGGTATTGGGCTCTCGGAGGAGCCCAACAGTTCGGCTTTTGACCACGTGATCCTGGATCACGGTCTGCCGTTCTCGGTTCACAGGTCCCTCCTCTGCTGAACTGGTGGGATCCGGGGATCCAACCGGAGGCGATGCACCATGACCTCTGGGGGGATGCCTGGAAGCTCGTCATCAGACCAGGCGAACACGTCCAAATTGGCCAGCAGGAAAGCTGTGTAGTGCTGCTGCTCGGCCTCTGTTAACAAGGCACCAATATACAAAACGTGTTCGGGGTCCTCGTCCACCGGATGGGGATTAAGTCTTCCGCAGGCGTCCCTCGGCTGGTGGAAGGCTGATCGGCGGTTGGAGGGGCTGCCTCAGCGAGTGGTTGCTTGTCCCTTAAGGAGAGGACATAGCAACGACGAGACTCGCGCTGACAGCCGAGCACCTCGCCTACTCCGCTCGGGGTAGGAAACTTCATCTTCTGATGGAGTGACGAAGGTACTGCTTTGATACGCCCGATCAGACCTCTGCCAGGATAGCATTGTATCCAGGCATGTTGTTGACGACAAGAAGTCAACGATCTTGGTCACAACCCTTGGGGCTGTTCCCAAGGTGATCGGAAGGCGAATCCTTCCCATGGGCTGGACCGAAACTCCCGAAAAGCCGAACAATGGCGAATTTACAGGGGTGAGTTGATCGGCTCGCAGACCCATGAGGACAAAACAGTCGTAAGCCAATACATCGGGGGCGCTTCCATTATCTACCAGAATCCGACGCACATTACAGTGGTTGATGGTGGCCGAAATGACCAACGCATCAGTGTGTGGGGTCGTAACCCCTACAAGATCTTCGTCCGAGAAGGTTATAGCCTCCTCGGGCGGTGCGCGTGCAGGACTGGCAGGGTATGGGGCCGACCGAACAGCCGAAGGCCTGTCTACGACATGCACTCGCCTTGCGTAATCGCGTCGGCTTCGAGTGCTTTCTCCGCCCGCGCCGAAGCCACCTGCGATCACGTTGATCTCTGCCCATTGGGCTCGTTGTTGATCGGTTGCTCGGGAGTGCGGTCTCGGCGTCGGGGGCGCTTCGTTCCGGCACGAACCGTCCAAGGTAGCCGCGCTTGATAAGGTCTTCGATTTCGTCCTTAAGCTGGCGGCACTCGGAGGTGTCGTGGCCGTGGTCGCGATGAAAGCGACAGTACTTATTTTGATCGCGCTTCTGGGGGTCGGAGCGCATTCTCTGGGGCCACCGAACAAAAGCTTCGTTCCTGATCTCTGCCAGGATCTGTTCGGGAGCCACGGTGAGGGGGGTGTAGTTGGTGAAGGGGCGCGGACGGCGCGGAGAATCGCCGTTGCGCCGTCCCTTCTTCCGATCTCGGTCGGAACCGTTGTCGGAAGGCCGCTTCTTGTCCGACTGCTCCCCCTGTTCGGCCCTGCTCGCCGCCAGACTCTCCTCGCAAGCTGCGTGGCGCTGTGCGATGGAGAGTAGTTCGGCGAGGGTGGCAGGCTGCTGGACGCCGAGGGTCCTCTGCAAAAGCCGTCGCGAGTGCCCTGGATGAGGGCACTGGTGGCCAGAGGGACGTCCAGGCGCGAGATGCGAAGCGCCTCTGTTCGGAACCTCTTGACGAAGTCCCAGAGTGCCTCGCCTTTCTTCTGGCGCACAGCCAGAAGAGAAGCCGCCGTTCGCGGCTGCGATCTCCCGCCAAGGAAGTTGTCCCTGAAGGACTTCTTCAGTTGGCGGAAGGAAGTGATAGAGCCCGCAGGGAGGGTTTCAAACCAGGCCCTGGCGGTCTCTTTGAGCGTTGCAGGGAAAGCCCTGCATTTAGCCGCGTCTGATGCTCCGTGGAACACCATGTGCGACTCGAAGCCGTGGATGTCGGGCCGGGTCGGTCGTGCCGTCGTAGGGAGCGATGGTGGGTAGAGGGAGCTTGGAGGAGACTTGGGCCTCCAAGATCTCCCTGCTGAAAGGGGAGCGGAAGTCCAAGTCATCCTCCGCTGGAGCTTTCCCCTCCGCCCGCTGGACCATCGCGTCCATACGGCGCTCCAGATCGACCACGCGCTTGAGGCGCCTGGCGAGCTCCTGCTCGGAGTTGGCGGGGCCCCCTCGTCCGAGGCGTGGGAGTTGCCTCCCACGACTGATCGCGGCGGACGGGGGGAGACAATAGAGCAGCGACGCCCGCGGCGCCGCTGGTGCCCGCTCTCCTCTCCGTCGGGGCCCGGAGGGACCGGTGCGGCGACTCCGCCTGCTGCTCCTGAGGCCCGGGGGGACGCGGAGCGGCGATGCGACGATTCCGCCTGCCGCTCGCGCGGCAGGGAAACCGCCGGGGCCGCTGCTCCCGCCAACTGGGCCTGTAGGGCGAGGCAGACGCCCGTCAACTGCTGCATTTGCCCCGAAGCTCTGCTACTTCGAGGGCAGTCGCAGGTGCGGCAGTTGTTGGTGCTGGGACGTCGTGGTTTGCGCCGGCGGTGGCGACGGCGACGTCACCAGGGGGGGATCGGCGACGGGAATCCCCTCGCGACTGGCGAGACCTCGTCGCCCTGCTTCCTACGTTCTGGTATGAGGATCGTCCTCGAGCCATGGCAGCGTCGTTTCCCACAGACGGCGCCAAATGTGGTGGTATGATCCTGTTTGGGCCTGAGCCAAACGGTCCTCCACTAGAAAGAATAGGGAAGACGATCGCTGGTGAGGACGAAGACCTGCAAAACCAGAAGAGGATCAGGGGGGCCCGGTGAAGACCGGGGAAACCCTCCGATGCCTAAGTCAGTGGAGAACTTGCGAGGCAGGGGGTTTCGGAGTATGAGAGCGTATTCGCGTGAAGAAGAGAACGTACCCTGCATGGTACTATGCCTGTGCTTTTATAGACGTCGGTGCCAAGGCCAACGTGCGTAACGTTGGTGGATCGTGCCTGAGAAGGCGCCTTGATGGGCGCGCATAACGGGGGGGTTATGCGCTGAGGTGACCGTTGGGGATCCCAGGCAGATCGTGCCTCTTGATGAGGAGCGCGTGACCTGGGGCAGTTATAACCGCAGCGTAAGCCGGGGAGTCAGCTCGTGCCCCTGGTGACGCCTTCCGAGCAGATGCCCACGCGAGGGGTCGAACGAGCTATTCGGCAACATCCAGGGGTATTCCGTGCAGCGAGGTTGAGGTCCGTGCTCGGAAGCTGCCTGCTGACGAGCTCGGCAGTCCTTTCGGAAGGATGACCAACGCATGGGTCTCCTTTCACCTGCTCCGTACGAAGGCGTGGGCTCGCACGAGGAGGCCACTACTGGATGGGACGGAGTTAATGGGCTTTGACATGATGGGCCTAGGTGGCGGAAAATAGCCACCACAATATGTATTTAAACTATTAGGAAAAAGTCATTTCCGATTTTAATCAAAACACCCAAACTCTGAACCAAATCGAATCAAATCAACTTAATGTGATTTCGTTTAGTTCATATGAACCTTTTTTTAATTATGTTCGATTTGGAAACTAAATCAGTTTGGTTCATTTAGGTTAAAAATAGCCTTAAATCGAACCAAACTAGACCATTTAACCCTAAAATTTTCCATCACTCTTACGATTGTCCCACTAAAAGGGAAAAATACATCTTTATATATATATATATATATATATTATATATATATATAGATATAGAGAGAGAGAGAGAGAGAGAGGTTAGGCTGCGCCAGTGTGGCCACCCTAACCACATCCATTGGATCGTCATCTAATGATTGCAGCGTGCTACGTGTGCACTACAAGCACACACCAAGGATGTTTTTTTTTTTTGCCGTCGTTAGATCGTGTGCTATAGTAACGGTGAAATCACACTGCTGTACTATAACATCTCTCTCTCTCTCTCTCTCTCTCTATATATATATATATATATATATAATATATTAGAGAGAGAGAGAGAGAGAGAGGTTAGGCTGCGCCAGTGTGGCCACCCTAACCACATCCATTGGATCGTCATCTAATGATTGCAGCGTGCTACGTGTGCCTACAAGCCACACCAAGGATGTTTTTTTTTTTTGCCGTCGTTAGATCGTGTGCTATAGTACGGTGAAATCACACTGCTGTACTATAACATCTCTCTCTCTCTCTCTCTCTCTCTCTCTATAGATATATATATATATATATATATATACAATAAGTAATTAAGAATTATTGTCAATCTTAAGGATAGATTTTCTGGTACATACATTTCTAACACGGACATTCAAGCAACAATTCCTCTTATTCCTCCCATTCTTCACATGGTTTAATACCTTTTTTCCCCTTATATCACAATGCATTTTGAAACAACAAATTGCAAGCATCATATGTTTCTTGATATTGGGATCATCAAAGGTAACAAAACCCAATTATCTTCAAGGCCAATCCCTTTACACGACCGGCTAGATGTTGTTCTTTCATCCATAAATGGGTGTTCGTTCCACCATGATCATTAGAGATGCCTCCTCCACAAGTACTTGGTTTGATATCTACCGAAGAAAAGTCTTGGGTTTGATGATATGATATGGTAACCAAGCCAATGACAGCTGTGAAAGGACCTATTTATAAGAAAAGTTAAATTTGCGGGTTTAGAAAGGTCCAAATTAATTGCAAAAGACTATAAAGACCAAAAACTAAAAAAAAAAATCCTAAGATCTTTATATTCTCTTATGCATTCAAAAGTTTCTGCTTTCTATTTTCAGACACTTTTTGTCTCAACCTTCTTGGTGATGGCATTAGAGTCGCATGATTATAATAAAAACGATATTACTTATTCTTAAGAGTGAATGTAAGAAGAGAAACCCATTATGGACATTTATTATTTGTGGATTTTTATCAAAACACCGACCTCCTCGTAGCCCAGTTGGTGAAGTGTTGTGGCTCACCACCATGTGGTCGAGGGTTCAAGGTTTGGTAATGAGAGGGAGAAGAGAGAGAAGAAAAAGAGGTATTCTAAAATACCTCATTTTATTTAACTTAATAATTAAAAAGTGATGGGTTTATTCAAATTATTATATTTTAATTCTTACGCTTTTTTTGTGGAAATCAGAAATATCATCATTATAAAGCATCTTAAAGCAACTAAGGTTGGTTGGTAATCATTCATTCAAATGAATACAAAAATGATAATTGAAATTAAACTATTGTATTTTAATTCTTAAAAGGACAAATTAATTAGGAATCTTTAATAGATATTTCAAATTATTCTATTTTAATTTTACAGCCCCCTTTGGTGCTTTATTTGTGGAAATCAGAAATATCTTCATTATAAAGCATCTTAAAACAACTAAGGTTGGTTGGTAATCATTTATTCAAATGGATACAAAATTGATAATTGAAATTAAACTATTGTATTTTAATTCTTAAAAAACCTTTGGAGCTTTTTTTGTGGAATCAGAAGTGTCATCATTATAAAGCATCTCAAAACTAGTAAAGTTGGTTTGTAATCATTTATTCAAATGGATAAAAAATGATAATCTATCTCCAATTATTCCAAAACATCCCCACTTCATCACAAGGGGAGGATGCATACAAAATGGAATTTTTCTTCTTTTGCTCGACTTTTACTTCCAGCTAAAAGTCCTCATAAAATAGATATTGTAGAGTGTGATTAACAAAGTGATCATGGGCTTTCAAACACTCTCATTTAGGGCACTCTTGACAATAGAAGCCATTTTTCTAGGCTCTATTTTTTATAGAATGCAAGTGATTATAATTGATTTTAGAATGCAAGTGATTATAATTGATTTTCACCATCATTTAAGAGGTCGTGGTTTAAATCTTTAGACTATCATTATCAATTAGAAGTCTTCCAATATATACCCTCCTCCCCACTTAAATAATTGGAGAAGCCTAAGCATATTTCCCATTAGAAGTATCATTATCATATAACATCATCATAGATGAAGGTTAGGAAAGGGGAAGTACTCCCTACACCCTTGAAATATTTCCAACTGATTAATTATATTTAACTGAGTGAAGATCCCATATGTCTCTCTTGATACCCATATCTTCACTGTCATTTAGGAGGTCACAGGTTGAAGCTCTTGGCTATCATTATCCAATTAGAAATCTTTCAATATCTACCATCCTCCCCACTTAAATAATTATAGAAGCTTAAACATTCCTCAAATGAGAAAGTATCATAATCGGACAACAACGACATAGGAACGTAGGAGGACAGGGGAAGCATCTATACTAATATAATATAACTCAGTTTTGGTGCTGCCACGTGACAGCACCAGGACAAATATATTCTCTCCATAATATCTCCCTCCCTAAAAATAGAAATATAAATAGTTTAAATGAACTAAATAATTATCTTCCTACTTTCTCTCCTATTAAACTTTTCCAAAATATATCTAAACTTTCAAAAAACTCTCAACCTCACTCTCACCATTCTTAACTAATAAAAATTGCTAATATAATTTCTCCCTCTTTTCTTTCCATTAAATATCTCTACATTCCTAAAACTCACGTCTTTATTCAAAATCTACTTTCATAAATAATAAAAAATATTACCCTCATGTATACTACTTATAAAATTTATTAATTTAAACCTAACAATTTTCCGTACAATGCACGGACATAGAACTACTTTCCTATAATTTATGGGTATTTTCTATTGATTAATTATATTTAATCGAGTGCATCCAAAAGCAATCGTTCATTAATCAAAGTCAAGTTAAACCCTAACTGAGAACATTTACAAATGAGAAATATTTATTGTCTGGATAAAAAAATATTTGACCATCCGATCTTAGGATACGAGCAAATGAATCCTGCTACCATGTTAAGTGCGGAATCCAATTTATCCACACAAGCGACGGAACATTTTCTCCTGAAAACAAGTGTTTCTCTTCACAAAGTTGGGCTTAACGATTGGCTCGCTGCCCATGTCTATGTGGGCCATGTTGGCGCGCTGGCGGTACTGATGGTTAAAGGCCCATTTCATGGTGGGCCTCATGGTCATGAGTGCGGCAACTCAGTGGCCCACCACCACGTTGTCCGTTCCCACTCCTTCTGGCGTTGTACCCATTGATATTATGATGCTCTCGTTCTCTCGTTATAAGAAAATATTTCTCCGAATTTTTTACTTTATAAAAAAATATTTATATTTGCAAAAAATCTAAGAAAATACACATTCCCCGTGATCGCTTCACTTTAAGATGTGGATCCCTTGGATCTATGATATGTTTCCTGATCAATATATAATGTATTCAAATTATAGCAAATAAAAGTTAGCATGTTTCGTTCTCCACTCACTTAAGGGTTCAAGAGTGGTCAGAGGAAGGAAAGAGAACAAATAATGAAGAGGTGTTCTAACCAAGATTTACCTTTTTTATTATTAATAATCTTCTTATCTTCTTCGTTTAATTTATTATTATTATTTTATAATAAAATCTATGAGATCGAATCGTGCCGCACCCATACCGTATCAGGACGACTTCGGCATTGCCGAGTCATCCGGCACATCGAACCTAATTGTAACACCTCCATTTTCTTGCAAGATAATAGACTTTAAGATGTGTTTGTCATATATGTTCTTTTAATATACCTATAAGAATGCCTAAATACCTGTTGCACCATCAGTTACACTTCTAATTTTCCTATTGATCAATACATTTATAACATATTATGTCCATTTAATGAGAGATCAAAAAATATCTTTTCAAATCAATTTAGAATATATCAATTATATATCTCTCGTACGTAGAATGTATTCCACCACCTCAATTTCTTCTCTGTCGAATCTTTTGGTGCCTCGTTATGAGACTTTACAAAAATAATACCCCTATTAAAAGTGCTTTATGTGAAATTCTCACCCAAAACATGAATATTGAGTAAACTCTCGATCAAAAGTATCAAGGGATGTTTATTTCTTGGGTTAAACCCAGCAACCGAATCAATTGTTTCAAAATGCTAGAATTCGGATCGATGACCATACCAAATTGAACTAGTTTTAATAGTTCAGTTCGGTTGTGAACCATTTAGTGGTTTCTTCTCACCATTTAATCCTAATTTTTATTTTCACTGATTTTGCATGATATTTTCAGTAACTTTTGTACTTATATCTTCTGCGATAACAGTTTTTAACCATCCTTCACTATTTTCTCATTGATTTTTATTTTTACTTTTTTCTCTGTACTTTTTGAATATAGATGTAAAACGTTATCTCTAATTATCTTATTTTTTTATGTCATGCTAGGAGTTTTTTATTGGTTATCGAGTTATTAGATGAAGATAATATTTATTTATTAATTATTTACTAATCTAAATTAATTTGAGTTGAAAGATAATATTCTTTTTCCATTATTTGTTAAGATATATAAAGTTTTTTTTTTCAGAATTTTTAGTGTTCGATGGGCTCTGTTTGTTATTGATATTATATAAGTTTTATGCACTCTAATTATTAAGAAATTTTTCTTATTTTAAGCAAAAGGCCCAAACCGTGAACGTACCAAGCCGAATCAAATCAAATTAATGTGATTCAATCATTCATATGAACCTAGATTTGGTTTCGTTCAGTTCCAAAACTGAATCCGTTTGCTTTGGTTCGAATTGAAAATAATCATGATCTGAATCAAATCGAATCATGTTCTCCCCCAAAAATATTCACATTCTTATTGTTGTCCTGTTGAAAAGGAAATAATTACGTCTTAAAAGAACAAGCATATATAACAAATTAGAATAATTATCTTACCCATTTTCATTCGAATGGCAATTGAAAGTTAGTCATCTCTAATTAGGATATGGGCATCCTTCTCAAACCTAGTCTAGCATTCATGAAAAGCAGATGTGGCATTCAAACTTACAATGGGTTTCATAGTACATAAATTTCTAACACAGACATTCAAGCAAAAAATCCCTCTTCTTTCCATTATTCACATGGTTTACCCTTTCCCCTCCCCCCCCCCCCCCACACACACCCCTTAAGCAACATGTATTTTGAAAGAACAAATTCCAAGCATCGTATGTTTCGTGATATCGACTCATCAAAGGTAATGAAACAAATACATACCCCGGTCCGGCCGCTCCCACCTGCCCCCTTCATCTTGTAGTTCTAGTTCATCACGACTTCTCCTCCAACGATCGGCAAAAGGTTTCCTTCACCTTCAGAGGCCCTATTTGAGGTGGATCTGTAGTTGCCTTCTACGGTGTTCTTCTCGACAGGGGCCGTGGCAAACCTCCTCTCCCCCTCCTCTTACGTTCTTTTCGTTGATCCCTATTAACTCGCCCTCGTCAGCCCTATGCCAATGTAGCGTCTTCCCTAGCCGTTTTGCCTGGTTCTCTCATCATGCCATAATCATCACTCTTCTTCCCCTTAGTTTTTCTTTCTGTTGGCCTTGATAAGTTGTTCTCTTGAACCCTCCGCCTCAATAACACCCCTCCCAATCGACTCTTGCCTCGCTTCGACATCCTGTTATTATACGTTGTAATCTCGCCCCAACACTGCTTCCCTCTGCTATGCTAAACCTTGTTTCCCTCCAAATTCTATATCTGTATCTTTCCAACTTTTCCTACATCTAAGATTCCCCTTTGTTTCTAATCCTTTAGGGTCAGTACCCCATCTTGTTTTGAGGAGACAATGTTCTCCTCCTTTTGTTGTTTGTGGGTTCTTTCTTTTTCAGAGATCCACATCTCGACCATCACCAGGACCCTTCTTCTTTGGCTTGCCTGCGTGGTAACGTGTCACGTCCCGAGAATTACGTAGTGGGTAATATTTGGATAATTTGAGTCGATATTCAGAGACGTGAACAGTCAGAAAATAAGCCTTAGCTAGCAAGCACTAAATATATATCAACACACATCATAATAGGGCCCAAATAATGCACTCAATTGAAATTGTATTCAAACTCATCTCATTTGTTTTCAAAGGAACTAATACAAGACTAAGACTCAATAAAAGGAAAAGTACATTGATTCCTCACTACCTACTACATGAAGCTAACACTCAAAGCAAACTAACTAAAGATAGACACAAGTGTTGGGACGCTCAACACTCGGACGCATCCCCATTCTCAACTTGCTCCTCTTCTTGAATTTCATAGTCATCTAGAATGGTTAAAAGTAGGGAATGTGCAAACTAGCCCAGTGGGATTTATATCTCAATGTGCAGACAATGATATAAGTGATTAGCAATTTAGAACTAGGTAAGCAAGATTGTCAAGGTATGCATGTACGAACAAAACTCATTAAAACATGATACATGAACAAGCTAGGTAGAGTGATCATGATAGAGCAAGATCTAGAACGATATAACGAGCAAGAGATTATCATTAGTGAGGCATGTAACAAGCACGCAAGATATCACTTTAAATTGCAATAATTGCAGGATGGCCATATCACACAATAAAGCAAGCACGAGTACGATCATGTAACACTAATCAAGCATGAAGACACTAATGTACACCAAGGAAATATCCACCTTGAAATGCACATTAGGACACGTGTATGTGGTTATTGTATCTAGCATTCAACACGCAAGTACTCCCAGTGTAGATGCAACGTCAGTAATCATTATACCCCATGGTTAACAGTATATTTATGACTCTCTGTCATTGGGGCTAGACTGGAGCCCTTGGACACTCTCCGTGTCCGATCAGCATCTCACTATTTTTAAATATAGATACCCACAGTCATTAATGTCCAATAAGAGTTTCAAGATGTAGGCAAGTGTAATGTCATATTCATGATGATGATGAGAACAAGTAGCAAGTATGGTGAATATGATTTCATGATAACAATAGCCAAGAGATAATTTCAACAGCATAACGACGCAATTTAAGCTGTAGTTCACTCATTACATTAATGGCTTATGTTAAGATTATGAATCACTCTCACGAGAACAAGAGAAGAAAGAAATTGCACGTTATCTCCAGGGAACTTCAATGGTACAACCAACTCAATTTCCATGAGGGAATCCACAGAGTATGGAGATTTACTGAGGTCTTAGAGAAAATGTCACTTGTCTGTGCGATACGGAATGACCGACAGAGAGTTTCCATTTCCCCAAGAAAGGGTTGCTATGAGTGCAAGTGTGTAGTGATATACGTGTCTCAATCCACAATCTATCGGTTTCAAACTTGCGGAAAGCAATTAACATGATACATAAGATGAAACTATGCATTTAGCTAGACATGGGTTTGTAATATTTTTAAGATATCAATAATCACTTTAACAAGCTAGAACAATAAGATGATTCAATCAAGAGTTTGCAAGAGTAGATCATAGCATTAATGAATAAATATAATAATCTTTAAATTGTTATGTCTTTATCATGGGTTGCTGGCTTTTAGGTCATTAGACAGACTATACAATGCATCTCAAGAACATAACATGCAAGGCTAACACTAACCACTGTAAAAACAGGTCTCGGGTAGGCCTTTAAATCCGCAACGGACACAGTCGTCACTTTTCATAAAACCGTGTACAGTTGAAACATGCGTATTCTGTAAAGACCTAAATCGCGATGGACTATACCGTCACCTTCATGATCAAATCGCGACGAACCACCCTGTTGCGTTCACAACGCGACAAGAAGTGTGTCGCCAACATCCTTGAATCGCGACGGTTCGATCCGTCGCATTCAAGACATGATTCAAATTAACAATATAAAAATAGGACGGAACCATGAGCAGGAGAACGATGTAAATCACGACGTCCTCCTATGTCGTGTTCATGCATGGCACTAAAAACCACATGGCGCACAGTTTAATGCGTCAGAACAGTCACGTCATGGTAGAAATCATGACGCATTATGCAGTTGTGTTTTAGATGAATGCGTCGGACTAGTACGTCGCGTTCATGCATGCAAGAAAGCGACATCTGGTCCCGTCGCGTTTCTGGTTCTTGCCCGAAAACGCAGAAAATCGACACACGATTTATGCAACGCTTATATCTCCTAATCTAGGGCTCTTGGGACAAAAGTGTAAACATGAAACTTGTTGGAAACCGGGAGTAGGAGAGAACTAGGGTTTTGGTTTCATGAAATTTAGCCTCAGGATGCGTGAGAAATCAACAGGAACGTGAAAAGCTGTTAACATGTGCGACTTTGGCAAAATGTTTAATACTCGAGATATACTAAATGAAAATCGATGAAATCACTTGCACATGAAAGTAGACTCGATGCTCTACACATTGATATAGGATGTATTTAGATTTGGCCTGAGATTGCCTATCTTTTGGGTTGAAGAAGTCTCATCCTCCAGAAAGCCCTCGTTCAGACTGCTTGGAGAAGAATGCTTAATACACCCGATCTACTAAATGCAAATTAGGAAAACTAGTGCCATTAGGAACTAGACTCGACCCTCTTTCCAGGGGTATAAGTCTTGTACAATTTGGTTAAGATTTGGCTTACCTTAGGTCGACTCCAAGAAGAACACTCTGCACAGGTCGATGCAGACGTAACAGGAAGAAGGCTCCGAGTTGGGCCGTTTTCTTCCACCTCTTGTGCTCAAGAAAACTACCCACAACCCCAACAATGTGCAAATTCATCCTTAGGGTTCATGACAAGTATATAAGCATCTAGTGTTTTTAGAAGTCCAATTAGGTGTAGGAGGGAGGGTTGCGGTTTTGGTCATCCACCTTCCATATTTTGATGATTTCTCACCCCAAGAGAGTGTGTGAGACTTTAGAAAACTCTCTAGTATGGCTAGGCACGAAATTTGGTTACTATGTGTGAGTAATTGCCTCAAGTTTTATCCTAATTGCCTCTTTCTAATTTCAGCTCAATTAAGGTTACGAATTTCCATGTATTTTTCTTGCTTCATTTTATTCTTGAGCCAAAAGTGATCCATTGGCCTAATTTCGATAAAGGTCATCAATACATGATGTTGAAAATCTATCTAATATGTTTATTTAATTTATGGTCATGTTACGTTTCCGTGTTAACGGTTTTTTCGACTTAGTTTCATAATTTAGATAATTAGTCACATTGTGATGTAAACTTGGTCAATCGAATTTTTCGTTACACAAATTTCTTCGTGAAAAATTGAGGAATAATGTTTGAGGTTGAATTATAATTTTTACAAAATTTTCCGATGTGTTCTTGTTCACACGATAATAGTACGTATGTTTTAATCTTTCAGATATTATGAAAATTATTTATTCTCATTTATTTAAAATTTTAAAACATTAAATTTTTCGGAGTGCTACATAACGTGTCATCGATGTGCTCTTTCATAGTTGGTTGTTAGCTGGAGCCCCTTGACTCAGGATTTCAGAGGTTCAGATCTAGCTCATGGTAAGGGGAACTTCTACACTTCTCTGTAGGTTGTGTTTTTTTCGAGCTATCTATATTGGTTTGCTCCATAAAGATAATGCAGCCCTTTTCTGCCAATGACAACTCCCATGTTGATGGTCGCTTCATCTTTGTTGGGCCTTTGCTCGAAGAGCTTGGTCTTGGAATGTTTGCTCTATTTGTTGGAGTTTTGTAACTATCTTTCACCAGGTGGACTTTTGTGTGGTCTGATATGTTTTCTCTATTTTTTTGTATGTTTCGATAGTCCTCTCTCTCCTATGTACTGACTTATGTAATCGATTTTACCTAATAAAATAAGTTGTATGCTCTTTTTACTTGTAAAAAAAAAGTAACAAAACTCAAACTCAATTTTTTTAATGGATTAACAAAACCCAAGTATCTTCAAGGCCAATCCCTTTACATGACCAGCTAGATATTGTTCTTTTATTCATAATTAATGGATGTTCGTTTCACCATGATTATTAGAGATACCTCTTCCATAAGTACTAGGTTTGATATCTACCGAAGAAAAGTATTGGCTTTGTAATTATCAAATATTCTAAAAAAACTTATTTGTAAAATTCATTAAAAAAAGGCCCTTAAAAGAACCTATTTATAAGAAAAGTTAAATTTCCCGGGTTTAGAAAGGTCAAAACTAATTGCTAGAGATTATAAAGATAAAAAAAGAAAGTCTTAAAATCTTTTATATTCTCTTATGCATTCAAAAGTTTCTGCTTTCTATTTTCAGATACATGTCGTTTCAACCTTCGTGGCATTAGAGTCGCATGATTACAATCAAAACGACACTACTTATTCCTAAGAATAAATGTAAGCGAAGTAAAATAGGGCCTATGATTGATATCTTTATTTATGGCTTTTTAGCATACCACCGACCTCCTCGTAACCAGTTGGTGAAGTGTTGTGGCTCACCATCATGTGGTCGAGGGCTCAAGGTTTGGTAGAAGGAGGAGAGAGAGAAAGAGTGAAAAGAGGTATTCTAAAATACCTCATTTTAATCAATTTAATAATCACAATGTGATGGGTTTATTCAAATTATTGTATTTTAAAAAGAGTTTTTTTTGTTGCGTGGAATAAGAAGTATCATCTCTATACAGCACCTTAGGTTCGTAATCATTTATTCAAATGGATACAAAAATGATAATTTAACTCCAATTATTCCAAAACATCTCCACTTTATCAACAAGGGGAGGATGGATACAATAATGAATTTTTGTTCTTTTGATCGACTTTTAATTCTAGCTAAAAGTCATAAAATAGTAGGGGTGTAAACGGAATCCGATATTCCGACCTGATTCTGATAAAAATTATCGGGTTCGGAATTGAAAATTGATATCGATAATTTATCAGAATCGGTATCGGATATTCCTATAAGCTTTCGGAATCGGAATTGAAAAATAATCAGAATCGAAATTGGTATCGGTTATTCCGATAAATTATCCATATACTCAAAAGGTAAAATCATGGTAAACACCTTAACTTATCGAAATTTCAGTTCCAGTAATGTTATCGGAATCGGAACGGAATCGGAATTAACCATTCCGATTTTATCGGAATCGGAATATATTTCGATTATCGGAATCGGAATCGGAATCTGTGTTTCCGATTCCGAACCCGACCCGTTTGCAGCCTTATAAAATAGAGATTGTAGAGTGAGGAGAGAGAGAAAAAGGTATTCTAAAATACCTCGTTTTAATTAATTTAATAATCACAATGTGATGGGTTTATTCAAATTAATGTATTTTAATCAAGTGTAAGTTTGTTGTAATCATTTATTCAAATGGATACAAAGATGATAATTTAACTCCAATTATTCTAAAATATCCCCACTTTATCTACAAGGGGAGGATGGATACAAAAATGAACTTTTTGTTCTTTTGATCGACTTTTACTTCTAGTGAAAAGTCATAAAATAGATATTGTAGAGTTTAATAAAAAAAACTGATCGTGGGCTTCCAATCACTCTCATTTAGGGCACCCTTGATAATAGAAGCCATTTCTACTTTTTTTATGGAATGCAAGTGATTATAATTGATTTTAGATGGTTATAAACATCCCACATGTCTTTCTTGATAACCATATTTCTACCCTCATTCAGGGGGTCGTAGTTTGAAGCGTTAGCCTTTTCAAAAAAAAAAAATCTCATTAACCAATTAGAAATCTTCCAATATCTACCATCATCCCCACTTAAATAATTGGAGAAGCCTAAACATGTTCCTAATGATAAAGTATCATAATTGGACAACATCATCATAGATGAAGGTTTAGGAGGACAGGGGAAGCATTTCTTATACTTTATAAGTATTTTCATAATTGATTAATTATATTTAACTGAGTGCATCCACAAAGCAATTGTTCCAAGTTAAACACCTAATCGGGAGCATTCACAGAGTTGGGCTTACAGTTGCCCCACTGCCCATGTCTACGTGGGCCATTCTGGAGCGTTAGTTGTGGTCCCTGAAGGCCCATTCATGGTGGGCCTTGTGGTGATCAATGCGGCGTCTCGGTGGCCCACCACCACGATGTCCGTTCCCACGCCTGCTTGCGTTGTACTCATTGATGTTATGATGTTCTCTTTCTCTCATTTAAATAATATATTTCTCGGGAAGTTTACTTTTTTAAAAAAAAATCTCTTAATTCTGTGTTTTGATTTTTGCAAAAAATCCAAGAAAGTACACATTCCCCATGATCGCTTTACTTTTAAGTCAATGAATCAAAAAAAGATGATAACTTGGTGCCAATTGACTTGATCTATTCAAAATACCTTAGTGTTTTTAAGTAAAGGTTAGATAATAACTTCAGCCAGAATAAAATTATTCTATTCCCAAACCCAATTTGGTAAATCGATTTTTCCAAAAGCTCCGTTCACTCATCGGCATCTTCCACCGATCACAGGCTACTTTTTCGTCACTGCAGTTTTAACTGATACATCGATGAAATAATGACTTGACTTAAAACACAATCGCCCAAATCACGTCACTTCATCATGTAAAGAATGATTCGATCAGGGAAGCTTGTATCATCCATTTTATTTGTAAAATAATGCGTGAAAAAGATACTTATCTAAAAATTCAAAAAGAATTAATTATTAATTTTTAGCAGAGATCTGACGTTATTTTCAGATCCGTGTCAATTTTTTTGCGCCTTCATGTCCCTGCTTTATGCAGGATTTATTTTTAGATTCCTGTTGTTAATTCTCGTTATCTCTCCCCCCCCCCCCCCCCTCAACGACTATTTCACCTGTGAAAATATGTAATTGCGTAAATATGTATTTACAGAGTTGCATGTCTAACTGTGTAAGTATGTAAATCATGTAACTGCGTAAATATGTAATTACATACTTATACAGTTACACATGTGTAACTCTGTAAGTACATAATTTTTTACACCTTAATTTTTAAGTATTTCTTCCTGTAACGGTATAAGTCTCGCAAAATCAAAGACTGATTGATAATTCTCCCTACTTACTGGTTGATAATTCTCCCAAAAGAAAATAGTTACATACTTACAGAGTTACACATGTAACTATGTAACAAAATATATAGTTACATGTGTAACTCTGTAAGTATATAAGTACATAATTATTTACGTCTTAAGTTTGTAAGTATTTCTTCTTATAACTGTGTAACAAGGTATGAAGTAGTTACACAGTTAAATATATAACTGTGTAAGTATGTAATTATCTAGTTTTACTCTACAAAAATCTGTCTATAAGTACTCTTCCCTATAACTCTATAACTATTTAGAAAGTACTTATAAACTTACATGTATTACTCTATAAATATATAATACTCTATAAATATATAACTATTTACTTTTTACCAAGTAAATACTTCTTTTTGTAGATCTCTATGCAGTTATTAAGTACTTACAGAATTACATGTGTAACTGTAAAAGTATGTAATTATATATTTACACAGTTTCAAGATTCATATGCTTACGCAGTTACACATATAACTCTGTAAGTACATACTGACAGAGACTTGAAAATAATATTAGATCCTGATCCGGAATTAATAATTAATTCTTCTTTTTATTTAAGATATCCCCACTTTTTTTAGATAAAAAAAATAAATTTGGAGAAAGTAATGATGGGGCATCATTTCTCTACACACACTCTCTCTACCCTCTTCTTTTTTTAAATGACTTTAAACCCGTCAGCATCGTGATTGACCCCTGTGGAGGCTATTTCTAGCCTCCTAGGCATGTAGGCCCATCATGGCTCATCAAGACGCTTAAGCTCTGGACATCAAGTCACGTGTCTTCGGGATCAGCTAAAAGGCTTCCGAGCACGCTCTTGCCGCCAGTCGTCTAAGGGCCCCAAGGATAGTCTCTGAACACCTCACAATCTACCGAGCAGACCATAAGCCTCCTGTTCGGACTCCCAATGGCTTATCACCGAGCAGTGCTTCCGAGCATCGGGCACCGCGCAGCCTGGCCACAATCGAGCAGGCCCATGCGCGGCACCCCTTGGCCTGTGGCCCAGAACAGTCTTTCACCTCCTAGCGGCAGTTAATACGACAACGCGACACGCGCCCCATGGTTAATAGCATTGACCATGAAGGATCCCAACAGGTGCTTCAAACGGATAATTCCCCGCTTAGGGACTCCAACCGACGCGTCCCTTCGGTCATCATTGAAGGAGATTGCGTCCGGACCCTTCATCTGTCCTGACATATAAAAGGTACAAGTAATCTCCATACAGAGGTACGCAACCTTCCATATACACACTCGCCCATGCGCGAACACACACCAAAGAACCTTCCATTCCTACTTCCTTTACGGTCTGTCCTGTCCTAGGCATCGGAGGGTTCCCCCGGTTCTTCAACCGGGCCCCCCTGATCCTCTCTGGATTTTTGCAGGTTTTCGTCCGCACCGGCGACAGTCCATTCCCTCTTGTTAGTGAAGGTCCGTTCGGTTCAGGTCCGAATAGGAAAACACGTCTACAACCCCCACCCTCCAAACAATCCTGAAAGATATAGGCTCCATGTCCAGGCCAATTACAACAACGATAATTTTTTTACCTGGCCTATTCGACCATTAAATATTTCTCTTTTTTCCTACGCTTTTATTTATGAGAGGTGCTAGGCACCCCGGAGCCCGAGTGTTTGATCTACTTGGGTGCCCCAAGTGGCGCTGCCCAATGTTTGGGCCCCACGCCCAGGCAGCCACCCAATGGGGTGGCGCCATCCGGGGGCGCCCGGGTAAAACATTCAGGTAAATCAAACATCCGGAGCGCTCGAATAAATAGAATTTCTCTTTATTTATTGTAAGACTACGAAAGAATACAAAAATGATAACCTTCTATTTAATCCCCGTTCATCAAAGTCGACCAAATAATTTACTATTTTACCCTTAAGAAACACTAATGGAGCCTTTAGCTCGAAGCTTACCTCCGCTTGAAACACCCAAACTGCCCTTCTCTTCCCCACGCCACATCGATCACGTGTTGCGGTTGGGAGGTCAAGTTGCCGTCCCCCGTCGTGATCGTGCACCCCGGCAGGTGAGCCATCACGATTCCTCTCTGGAAGCACCCCACCGGAAGCCTTGTTGTTCCCAAGAAAGGACAGAAGCCCCATCGAAGCTACCAGCCGTCCGATCAAAAGATCTGACGGCTCTAAATATCCTATTGAGAGGTTTTCAATCGGGCGGACTGATGCGGAAGGGTCCATAAATCAGACGGTCGAGATGGCATGGTGTTGAGGCGGATCCCAGAGGTGCCGTCGGCGGGGAGGGGCATTTCCGTAAAAAAACTGCTGGTCATTTGTCTCTTTCCGACAAGACCTATATCGTGATTTTAGTAAAGTGCAGGGGTAGTTGTGTCATTTAGCGCGGCACAGACATACCTACTCTACTTGTCATACTCCCTTCCAGTTGGCAGTAGCTGCTTTTCTCGCTTCTCCCTCCCTCTCCCTCTCTCGCTCCGTGCAGACTTCGATCTGATCGGGAGCCGGCAATGGCGACGGCAATCGAGATATCTGCGTGGTTCTTCGCCAGTTCCCTGCTCTTGGTCTCGGCTTCGGCTGTCGACAGCAAGAGTGAGCTCTGTTCCCCCCTCCCTTCTCTTTCCCCGTTGTATTGAGCTGATGGTGTGTTATCAGCTTCTGCTACCTCTCTCTGCTCTCAATCCTGCTGTACTAGTGGGGATGAGAGCAGCGGGGGGTGGCAGATCTGCTTGGGAGGCGCACATGGAGCTCCGATTATGTCTGGGGTGCTGCATTACGTTTGTGATCTTCATGGGTTCTTCTTGGGTTCCCCCAGGCTGGCATGGGCTTTTGATGAGCTTCGGTGCCATGGGTTAGCTAAGATTTGCATTAGATGCGTGTGGCATTTTCTGGTTGCAGTTAGTGTTATTTTTGGGGATCCTAAGAGCATTTGTAGATCTTGAAGTGAATGGATCCTCCTCAATGTTTTGCAGCTCTCTGGTCCTTACCTGCAAAATGGGGGAGACATTCGTCCTCTTTTTTGGACTGATAGGAATGGGGCTTTCTTCCTTGTATGCAGGCGCCAATGCCTCCTTTTTTTTTTCCCCTTTCTTTGGGGATGTTTTCGGTATATTGAGCTTCTGGTGAAAGGATATTTTCTCCTTTGTACACCTTATTGGCGTCTTAGGTTATGGAGATTTTAGTTGTGCATTTCTTAATGGCCTCAGTTCCTTTTGAACCAAAATTACCAATGTGCAGAATGGGAAGGATGTTTGCGTCTCATCACCCATTATCCATATTATGTTTCGTTACCGACAAGGCTAATTGCTAGAACTTTCGGGTGGCAGTAATCTTATGTTCAATGGTAAAAATCACAATCCTTTTGACTGCTTTTGCGTTCCCATAACACAGTTGGAGAGGAGGCTTATGTGTTCTATTAATTAGTCTATAACTTGAGCAAGGAACAAATAACTTGGTGGTCTTGCTGCTCATAGCACCTCATGATTGTCTTTGGTAAGTAGATATGTGGGGATATGGAGACCAGTAAAGGGATCTTAATGGTAGGCATCATTTCATGCAACTTAGCGACACTATATGTTTGAAGCAGACGGTGAGAAATCTGCTTAAGTCAGTTTTCTCCAATTGCATTCTCTTCAAGATCTGTTGAAAGCCTTTTGATTCTTCAACAGCAGTTCACTGCTGTTTCTTGTTTTAACCTTGAGTTTCAATGTTTTCATGAAGAAAGGAACCATCTATTGTTACTTTCACATGTTTTCATGTCTCCGTGATAAGGGAAGGATGCATCACTGTCATTATGCAGTTCCATAAAGTTCAAAGCAGAACTCTCATGAAAACTTTAAGATGTACTTCTTGCATTCTATATTGTTCAAAACAAGATGCGAGCGAGGTGACCTGGGGATTTCCCTAGCCTCAAATGCTTTGGCAAGCGACTAAGGCTGTTGAAGTGATGTGCTTTCTCCCATAAACCCCTATGAAGGGAAAGATGGTAATAGGACAAGAATAAATAAAATATCAAGGCTCTGGGAAAATTAATAATCTCCAATGCATGAAAACTAATGTGTGGATTGTGGAAAGCCCCCCTGCAAGCAGTGGATGGACTTAGGAATCAAGAAGAACAAGGAAAAAGTGACAGCATGCAATAGACAAAAGTCACTATATTTTAAAAGAGGCATTAGCTATTTCAGAATGATTAAGAATATAAAAGGTACTATATATTTGAAAAACACAAGTATTAAGTTGCATAATGCATTGTCCAAAGAAAAAGAAAAAGGTAAAATGGCAGGGCACAACCTACAGAAAAACAAGGGCGACATCAAGGATGGTAGTATCTGATTTACATAAAGCATCATTAGTTTAATGTAATTGTATTATTAGATGGGTAGAATAAGCCTGCCTGTCTTGATACCACCAAAGTCTGTTTAGCTGTTTCTCTTGCCTTTGAAGTGTATATCTGCCAGTCCAATTAATAACTGGTTTCCTGCAATTCTGAGTTTCTCTTTGTTATTTCCCTCTTTTATCCACATCAAAAGTGAAATCAATTTTGATGTTCCATTTCCTGTTGGATGTGAAAAGGAATGCAAATGCCATCCTTCTTTCTTGAAAATTATATCTACTATTTAGGATCCTACTTTGCAATTATATTGTCTTTGCTTAAAAAACTATCGAACTCTCTTGAGGCATAGACATAGACTCTGTTTTCCTATGGTGAAAGCATCAAAATATCACTCTACCCTGTACTGGAAAGTTTAATCAGTTTCATTGTGAGTTTGTATTCGCTATTAATGTTGGCTGTTATATCATTGAAATGCTATCCTTGTCAGAAAATATTCCTACTTGAGCAGCTAGGAGAAAGTGAACCCGGACGCTTGATTGACGAAGGGAAAAAGAAATAGTTCTCCTTCTGTTAGCTTCAGTAGACAGTGATACGTCTTATTGTCTTTTTTTGTCTACAACAGATAATCCAGCTGATGAGCTCGTTGCTGTTCTCAACAGCAATAGGACTGCCCACAAGTCTAGCGCTCTGTTTGACAACCCTGGCCTTGGCTGCCTCGCTCTCGAATACATTAAGGCCTATCAAGGTCAGTGTGGCGAGGTTGAGTCAAAGAAGCCTCCAGAGAGTCTATTTGCAGATACTTTTGCCCCTACCTGTGGGGTGCAGGCACCAACTCTTTCACAGATCACTGGGAGGCTGC
Organism: Colocasia esculenta; assembly: GCA_014218235.1. NCBI lineage: Eukaryota > Viridiplantae > Streptophyta > Magnoliopsida > Alismatales > Araceae > Colocasia > Colocasia esculenta. The sequence goes on along the minus strand of JACBKR010000064.1, from coordinate 705 downwards.
TCGGTTGCCAGGGAAAATACATGCCTTCCTCTCAAGCTTTCTCTGATATGCTGATACATGACAGTAAGAGCTTGGAGATTCTCTACGACAAGAACCACACACAGGTTGGCGCTGCTGTGAGTGGAACTGACGGTGGAGCGCCATACTTCTGGTGCATCCTGTTCAGTAACGGGAAACCTAACAGCACCTTCCTTTTCGAAGGAGGGGTCGCCAAGACGGTGCGGCCGGGATGCTTCAGCGGCAACGATGACGATTGCAGCAGTGCATACAGGTTCCAACATGGTCTCTGGGGTCTGGTTGCTGGAATCTTAATGATTCTGTTTTACAGTTTTGGTTTGTGAGTCTCATTGCTTTTCTGTTTCTAAGATATGAATGGTAGCACCTCCTTTCCATTGCCTCCCATTGTTCTACAGTTTTGGTATGTGTGCATCAGGTCCCTTTTTTCCCCTTACATACCTGAACTGTACCTTGTTTGACACTTTGCTATTCTTTCAACATTTTCTACGTGATGCCCATTGTCTGAATCAATTGTGTAATGGGAAGATCATCATCTTACTGTTGGGAAGAACCAGTAAGAATCTCTTTCTGTATTCTGGCATCTGTCCAGTGCCCATCTGAGTTGAGAGGTGCCTCTCCAATCTGTTGCAGTGGCAGGATGATCTTTGTGGGTTGAGCGCCATATCATCAACTTCGACTCACACGACT